>JAUBWS010059678.1:0-15829 GCA_032270445.1 Darlingtonia californica | reverse complement strand
TCTTTGATCTTCAGAATATTTCCCTTGTAATTCTGTTTAAAGTCCTTCATCAGATTGTACACCTCTGATAGATCTGTGGGTAGGTTTCCAGCATTAACATCATGCAATCGATCAAGGAGAGCTGGTTTCACGCAGTAGTCTAGAGCAAGCTTCACGCGAAGTTCTGGTTCACTTTTACAGATAGCTTCTTTTAACTTTTCTTTGTTCCTGTTGCTTGTCATTTTTTTCTCTTTCTCTTCATCACTTTTAGTCTTGAAAAAAATGAAACAAATATTCTTTTAAATGCTTTGAATTCAGTCTTGCTCTTCTTGATTTTGTCAACTCACGAAAATAGCTGTTATCAAAGCATTAAAATAAGCGATGAGTATTCCCTAATATAAAATTTGAAAATCACCGTGCAACGAATACTTTCGCTTTGCCTAACTCAATGCACGACATTTTTTTGGCTGGCTACCCTGAGTTTGTCTGTTAGTACATATATGTGACGTTCCATGGGAAAAGGGGGCATGGTCGTTTTTAACGCGATCATACTCCACCCACTTGCAAAATCATGAAAAATCGTCTGCGGAGGAGGTCATTTCTATTTAAGCGACACGCAATTTGCGTGTCACTTAAATATAAATGCACTCCTCCACAGACGTTTTTCATGATTTTGAGAGGCAAACAAGTGAGTCATGGATAGCTTTATGCCCCATTTTCCCGTAGATCGTCACATATCTGATAGACTTCCCAGATGATAGATTAGAATAATTATATGGTTGATAATTCCTAGTCAAAATACATTTTCAGAGCATATAAAAATCTAATCTAATCAACAGCCAGATAGCAATAGGTAATTGTGGTTGGTTTTCATAAAAAGATGACGTCATCGTTAGACTGTCCCCATCCCACATAGAATTTTGTCAAACAACTTCGCTCCTTCAAGCGATAGTTATTGGTGCGATACTATCGCTAGGTACATCATCGTCTATTCCAACATCTTAAAAATAAAAGGTTTACAATTTTAGGAAGCTTGTTCCAAATGTCAAAACAGCAGTAAAGAGTTCCTAGGAACGAGGTTACTCTTCTTTTTTTCTTTCCTCGTTTTTGAAAAAGTTTGATTTAAAAACGATTTGATCACTTTCTGATTTGTTCACCTTATATAACTATTTGTTCTGATTTCAAGTTGCTATAACTGAACTGAGCCTATCAGCTTGTTCTAGAGAACAGCGTCATATCACAACGTGTCAATCAGGATTTAAAGATTTTATGAGAAATTTGAAACAAAACAGTGTATCATAATTCACTGAAATACACAATTCAGGAAAAGAGAACACGTGAGTCTTTCTTGATCGCTTTACACTGATGTGAATTGACGTGAGTCTACTGCAACACAATATGAGGGGGTGGGGTTTCGGGTCATAGTGCCGTTCAATATGGGAATCGTAGTTCGGGGCGGTGAGTTTTGAGGTTCGTCGAGGTTCGGGCGGCGACCTTAGATGGTCGTGGTTGTTGAACAAGGATTCGTGGCTTTAGATCGTCAGCATAGCCTCGTTTTGGATCTTTTAGAGCTTCTGGTCTTGAATTTATCGAAAGTGACCTACCCGGATCCTTATTTTACGTCTGTGCTCTGGCTTACTGGCCGACAAGCATACGGCACGGGCCCAGAACGATTCCTTATCCGGTATAGCGGGACAATACGGGATGGATGCATGTTTATTGAGTCGTAGTTCAATTCGGCTTTGACAGAGAGAGGGAGTCGTGGTTTGATGTGGCGCCCCCCGCCCTCGGAGGTCGTCGTTGACAGAGGGGGGGGGGTCGCGGCCTCGAAACTGCGGCATCGTTTTCGCTGTTGACGCATGCGTGTAAATTCCGTTTTGGCTCCGTGCGCGCACTGACTACAAAAATCACTTGATTCATTATTCTGATACATAACTTGAGTAAGTGCGACCATTGCTTGGTCATTAAAATTCTGTAAATTGTAAACAAACTTACGGTTCAAAACTTTTGGGAAAGATTATGTGAAGATGACTTTTTACAATTTAAATCTAATGTTTTTAATGAATTGGTTAATTTTAAACTCATCAAAAATGAAAGAAAGAGTTTAGAAAATTATTGGTCATTTTATTATGCACTGTTTGGTCAACTGTATGTTATAAAAGTGGTGAAGATTCATGAACATGATTCTTTATACATGAAGGCAGGACGACGTAGTCGAAAAGCATTGCCGGTCAAAGATGCATTAGAACATTTCATCGTTAATACTATATCATCCCATGTATTGTGTCTGTATGGGGGACATATAGGTGAGCCCTCAGCAAAAAAACTAGTTGCAACAGTTGACACGTACATTTTTGTTACTTCATATTCATCATTGATTGTTATGTTGGACAGTCGACAAACAGACAAACCTGTCGTATATTCATGTTATAGCTTTAGATGGAAATACTGTCTACCAAACAGTTATAGGCATTGCTGAAAACTTCATATTTGGAAGATATGCCAATTTAAGAGAGAGTCTGGTACATATCACAATTAAAAGAAATAACAACTGATGTTTTGAAACAAAGCTTTGTCTTTGACAGCTCTCCCCTTAAGAGAAGAAGAATTTTTTGTTGTGTTTAAAAGTTGTATTTATTTTACCTTTTGTTTGTTGTATTTGAGTTAAGAAATTAAACTGATGTTTTATATTTTTGTGTTGTTGTTATGGAATTCAGGAAGATGTTTTGCAGTTTTATGATAGATGCCGTGTTGCCCCTGCATAAAAGTAAAATTGTCAACAAGATTAAGTATTATATGTAGTTCTTAAATCCTAGCTGTTAAAATACATTACATCTTTGTGTCAATCGAACCAGAGATAAACAGTGTTATATAATATTTAGTGGAAGTGAAGAATATGATTTTCAAAAACATGAAAACTGTAAGGCTATCAAAATTTTCAAACCAACTACTGTAAAAGAAAATTCTAACTATTTTTGAAAGATCTTCTATAAATGCTCATATGTTGTCAATTTCTGAAACGCATATCTGTCAATGACAACCTCTGAAGGGTGCCAAATCAAACCTTGACTCCTTGTTCAACCACAACCCTCAAAGGGTGCAGCCTAGAATTACGATTCCCATATTGAATGGCACTATGACCCAACACCTCACCATAAAACATGTTTATGAAGAAAAATTGCCCTGGGTCAGTTTCGGGTGAAACATTCGGTTCAAGTCAGGAACGACTTAGAGGAAACAAAAAGGTAATTCAAAGATTGTAAAATCATTAAAACTGTGAACTATAGATATAAATTAACGGAACCTACCTGTTATAAGTAGTTTAAATATATCAAGAAAAGAGCACTCTATAAAATCATAACCTTTCCTTCTTATCGTGCAAAATAAATATTTCGCCCACAGCTAACCAGTGTCATTGAGTGAATCGAATGAAAAACTCTCCAGGTTAGTTACAAAGGGAAAGTCCCTTTCATAATATGATTTAATTACTTTATTCCCTATATGCATTTTAAATATTTATCAACCGAAACCACATTAAATCACATGCCTCGCAGATGAACCGGTGGTTACTCACTTGACGTCTTTTCGACGTTTAGAAGACATAAGAAAAACGTACTGTACATGGCTCTCATACATATTTTTTCTATTTGTCTATGATTTGACTAGGATTATTACAAATACTATATTGTATACATAAATATGAATGAAAAAGCAAAACCAAACGAAAACAGCATAAAAAAGCGTCATAGATCTTATAAAAATAATTTATACAAACGTCACCCGTTGGGTACACGTTATGGATTTTCCTTCGTCTACTATTTAACTTGTATCATTAAAAGTTACTATTTACATAAACATGAATGAAGAAGGAAAAAAAAAACAAACGGAGAAAAAAAAGAACTAAAACCTACGTCACAAATCAAAACGATTTTATGTTTCCCTATTCACCTTTAGTTTTATTCCATAAATGGATTTTTTTCGAGTAGATTCCCAATTTTTTCTCTGAATCAACAAAATAATTCAACAGATTATTCCCTTTTCCTTCATACGTTTTCCAATGAGTTTTCAAAAAAAAGAAAGGTTATGGGGAAAAACACCACCATCTTTCTTTAGTACAATGTCTTTCTTTGCTTGAATGAATAAATTTATTTTGTCGGTATATCAAGTTTTCCAATTTTAACTTGAAATTCACCCTCGATTCCATAACCGTTTTCTCTTTAAGGCCGCACATGATATTTTGAATTGTGTTGCAAAAGCACAAAAAGTTTTGAATTTCAAAATTTGTTGTATTAAGAAAGTACTACACATTCCAAATTTTCCGCAGATGTAACTAGTTTTGTGAGTTTTGCGTTGTCTATTGAGAGTGAATTCCCTTATCATTTTTATTTTTGACCTGTTGGATGGAAGATGATAAAGGCTATAAAATTGCTTTGGATTTTCCTACAGCGCTGAAGCACATCTTTTCTTGCATTCAAAGAGTTAATTAACTATTAAGTAAAAGAAACTGATTTTAACAATTTCAGCCAATCTACCATAATATGCGATGCAATCATAATCAAAAATCTGGTTTTCCGTCTAACAGAATTTTTCGGTACAAAAGTTTTCCCTCCATGTTTTCACGGTTTCAAGAGTTTTCATTGGGTACGAAAGTAGCCAACGAGGTATTTTTGCAAAGTATCTGTTAGGAAGTCATGCTTTTCCTAGAAATTTAAATGTGTTCATAGAACATTTCGAAAACTACCTTCCTGGAAAATTTGATGTGTTCGACCGAAAATTTCAGCTTTCTGGAAAATGTGGATGTGCTCTAAGAGCATTTGATGCCTGCCAGGTATTTTGTGTTTCTCCTGAAGAATACTACCTGCTCTGAGACGATTTGATGTCTGCTAGATTTGTTTTTAGATTTCCTGGATAACAAGAACAGATATTTTGTGTTTTCTCCTTAATTTTAACTTTTTTGGAGAAAAATGTTAGTTTCCTAGATTTTTCGAGGTGTTCTAAGACCATTTGGCTTTGGCTAGATTCCTTGTCAAAGTGACCTTCCTGGGAAAAAAGAACAGGTATTTTGTATTATGGGCTTGTTGGATGCTTCTGTAAGTATGCTGATCTATCAACCTATTATTGTTACGTTTTTCTAGAAACCATATTTTGAAAATGCATTTTTTTATTATTACATACATCATCAGAAGGTTTCAAAATTCCCTATTCCATCCGACAGATTTTGGAATTTACTATACATATGTGTTTATATTGGTGTGGCATACTTTACTGACCGAACCCGGACCAGGACCTTGAGAAAAGCCGGACCTTTGAGGTATTTTCAGATCAAAAAGTCCGTTTTGAATGAAATTTGCTACGTTAGGTAATTAAAGGGTGCTGATTTCAAAAATGATGTTTATTGCTTAGTTATCATACCAGAAGTACCTGTTTTGAAATCAACATCCTTTAATCATTTAAGGTACCAAATTTCATTTTAAATGAATAATTTTTTTATTTTTTGACCAAAAATACCTATTAACAGGTACTTCTAGTATGATAATTGATAAAATAAACAACATTTTTGAAATCAGCACCCCTTTAATTATTTAAGGTACCAAATTTCATTTAAAATAGATAATTTTTTATCTTTTGTCCACAAATACCTGAAAACAGGTGTTTGACAGGTATTTCTGGTATGATTATTGAAAAATAAACATCATTTTTGAAATCAGCACCCTTTAATTACTTAATGTACCAAATTTCATTCAAAACAGACTTTTTGATCTGAAAATGCCTTAAGAGTCCGGTTTTTCTTAAGGACCTGGGTCCGGTTTTTCTAATGGTCCTGGGTCCGGTTTTTTCTAAAAGTCCTGGTCCGGGTCCGGTAAGTAAAGTATGCCTATCGGTGCTGCTGTCTTAATAGATAATAAGTTTTGATATGTGTCATTTTGAAATGTCCTCCTCCGCAGACGTTTTTCATGATGATGATGAGGTAAACAAGTAAATTATGGTTGGCTTTATGTCCCCTTTTCCCATAGACCGTTATATTTTTTCAGATACAATAACGCTAAGGTTGTTATCTCATGGCGTCAATTATAGGAAAAAGAAACTTACTGTATCTAATGTAAAATTTCAAACCACAATAACTGCCGATTGACACGAGTGTCATTCTATATACTTGGTAATGGTGTCTTCTCTTCTTAAAACCCAAGTATATCGCGTCCATTGAATGAGGCTTCTCTTTTCAATTTCCCTGCAAAATTTACGTAATTATGCACATAATTAGGTAAATTCAAAAGATATCGATGACGCACGCCCGATTATGTTGATAATAATTAACGAAAACAAAGGGTTTTTACCCACAGCTAACCAGTGTCATTGATTGAATCGAATTTTGTACAATTGACGATTAATTTTGAAATCTCCTCAAAGTATCGAATTCCGTCCAACAGATTTTATCTATCAAAATATCACCCGCACGGTCACTACTAAAATACGGATGGAAAAGGGCCTCGAAGGCGGACGTCGGCAGAAGAGAGCGTCCAAGCACCAATATCAATAGCGCAAAAAAGTAGCCTTGGCACGGCCGAGGGTGCCTTCAAATCAATAAGAGAACAGGAGCAAAGAGATTCATAGAGTAGTTTACTGGTGTTCATTAGTCTTTCTTTTCGCGTTCTTCTATTACCAAAAGAGGTGTTACGGCAATCCACTCGATTAAACTACGATGCTCTCCGACTTCTGTATACATAAGACTGGGATAAAGATTGATCGCTCACTATTCTAAAAAAACTCAGGACGATGAACGTTTGTGCCCGAAACTTTGAAATCTGCACAATAAACCTAAATTAATAAACTTTTCGTCGAATTCTTCTACTTTATAGATTTTTCTAAAAAATGGATTCTTTCTACCTGATAATAATTTTTTCATATAACGGGAATGGGGTACGTTATCCCACATCCATCGTTTTCCGAGTTTTCCTATGTTCAAATTTCTTTTGTCATAGAATTTGCCCAATACTGATATTTTTAAACTATATTGTATTGTTCAGCCAAATCAACTTCACGATGCTCAAAAACCAACTATAAAGTGTTCATTAGTCAACTTCATCATGTTCAGTTAACTTCATAATGTTCGTAAGTCAACTTCATGATGCCCATAAGTCGACTTCATGATGTTAATAGTCAACTTCAAGATGTTCATAAGTCAATTTCAATTTCATTATGTTCATTCAACTTCACGTGTTCAGTCAACTTCATCATGCTCATAAGTTAACTTCAAGAGGTCTTAAGGGAGGCAGTGTCGAACGCTTTTGATATTTTCAATATACTGCACCTACTTTTCTTGCAGAGTTTAGACATGAAATGTATCAAGTGTATGTATACAAAATCCACATATGAGTTTGGAGAAGACAGTATTGAGAAGGGTTCAAGTTGCTTGGGAATAAGTTGTTCAAATATTTTAGATATCGTAGATACTAGACTAGTGGGTCTATAATTTGGCTTTTACAGTAGTGCTAATGGCTATGCAATATTCCATTCTGGTAGAAAGGACGGAATCAAAAGACAAGGTGTTGCGATTATCACTGAATCAAAAATAGCACGATATTCAGGAGGGTTCAAGTTGCTTGGGAATAAGTTTTTGAAACATTTTTGATATCGTAGGTAATAGAATATGATGGGTCTTTAATGTGGCCTTTACAGTAGTAGTACCTTTATTGGGTGGTATAACATTTCCCAAGATTTAGCTTGGAAGGAAAAGGTGTCAGGAAAACAAGATTCAAGTAAGGAGCTTCTAAACAGCTCGGTTAGACATCCAGCACACCCATAATATAATTCTATGGATAAGATTCTCACACAGTTTAAGATGTTTATCTTATTTACTTATATAATTATACTCAAGTATTGAACCCAAGGTGAGAAATGTAACCTATTTTGCTGTAAATTTAGCAAAATTTCAACAGCTTCCTAACTTATAATAGACTTAAGATATTTACATGAAACTTTGGCAATAGTCACATATCTTTAAATTAAATCTGCTGACATCATCAATTTTATATATGACGTCATATTTTCAAAATGGCGCGTCAAAATCAAAAAAATACTTTTAGCGTCTTTGGTGCTCTATAATTCGCCAGGATGTGATGTTTATCTCAACTAAAATTATGATGATTAAACTATAAAAGTTTATCCTTTTAGCTTTCTAGTTATGAAAACAGATTTGAATAGGTTCGGAAGATATAGTGATTTTAAGATGTTTAGGTATTTTTAGTCAGTTTAGACCTTTTAATGTTAGCCTTTTCTGAAGTCCTTAGTTGAGGGGCTGATTATTTACGCGCAGAAATTAAGTGTTTGGCGGATGCGGAATCAAAAGACAAGGTGTTGCGATTAAACTACCTACGCTGATGAGTAAGTTAAAGGATTCTACCAACTTCTGCAGTTGGCAGTGTACAAAGGAATCAAAAATATATCATATTGGGAGATTTTAATGCCAAAGTAGGGGAAAACCATCACATACTCTGCTGGAGGTAGTAGGAAAATTTGGACTTGGGAGCAGCAACAAAAGAGGAATGACTCTCTTGCAATTCTGCCCACTTAATAAGCTCTTCATGGGCAACACCGTGTTTAACAACAAGAAGCGAAGACGAGTAACGTGGGTCTCCCCTGATGATAAGGCTCGTAATCAAATAGACTACTTGATAATGCAGCAAAGATGGAAAAAAAGTGTTGAAAAATTGCAGTTTGTACCATTCCGGTGATGTTAGCTCTGATCACTCTATTGTACTTGGAAAGTTATGTGCTCAAACACGAAAACGTCCTAAATCCAAAAGTGACCCTCGACGATTTGCTGTGAGCAAATTTACCAACCCTGACATTGCAAGCCAATTTCGAATTCGTATTGATGGTGAATTCGAACCATTATTAAATCTGGAAACAGATGACATTGGTGAGCTATATGACAGATTTTTTGACACAACAAACCAAGCAACTGAAGAGATTTTAGGTTTCCAAAGAAACAAAAAGACAGCTGGACTATCCCGCAGTGTTGAACAACAATGCCAGCAAAGAAGAGACCTACGTAAGTCATTAATGGCAAACCCTACGGACTCTAAAATACGTGACGATTATTACCAGATACCATCGAAATGTTAAGTCCGAAGTACGGCAACATAAAAAAAGCAAATTAAAATAGACCACAACTTATTTAAAACAGTTAAAGAACTAGAAGGCTGCACACATAAACCGCTTAATGCTGTATTGGATAAAAACGGAGAGAAAAAGTTTGACTTAAACGAAGTCTTAGAATGTTGGAAAGTTCATTTTTAAAATCATTTGAATAAAGAATTTCCACATGACCCAGTTGCTACTACTACTGTTCCAGAACCAGCCCCCGTCGATGAGGATTTGCCTCAAATCACCATACAAGAAGTGAAGTCTGCTATCAAAAAGCTCAAAAACTTGAAATCGGCAGGAATTGACCAAATCAGCAATGAAGTTCTCAAAGCTAGTGTTGACGACATGGCTGAAATGCTGCTACACATCTACACCAAAGTTACTTCTGCTTGCAAGACACCTCTTGCCTGGTCTAAGATGGTTGTCACACCGGTTCACAAGAAGGGCAACAGACTTCAGACTTGACCAAGAAAACTTCAAGGCTATTTCTTTGTTATCGATTCCTGGAAAAGTTTATTGTCAAATACTGTTAACTCGTATTAAAGAAAAGACCGAAAATTCATCAAAGATACCCAATTTGGTTTTTGTAGTGGCAGACGCACAACAGACGCCATTTTTATCGCTAGACAGATAATGGAAAAAGCACGTGAAAGAAAGCTCCCAATCCCACTTCAACTTCAACAAAGTATAGGTTGGAGTGCAACAGGGTTGTTTTCTCTCGCCAACACTCTTCAATGTGTTTCTCGAGTTTGTATTTGCTGATCTGAAATCCTTAGATAACAATCTCACTCTGACCTCTCCATAGACATTCGGTATGCTGATAACTTGACCCTATTATCAGCAATCTTTGAGAAGCTGCAACTCAGCACTGAAGAACTTGAAAGAGCGTGTCTGAAATGCGGAATGAAGATAGATGTCTCAAATTCCAGAATCATCTCAAGTGACCCACGAGATATCCAGATCGAAGGCAACACAGTTGAAAAAGTGAACAATTTTACATTCCTGGGGCAGCGTGATACCAGTCTCTGACGCTGACATAAGACGAAGGATAAACCTAGCCTCGGCCGCCTTCGGAAGACTGAAAGAAAATTGGCTTTTCCAGAAAAAAACTGTATACCATATGTTGAGGATATCGGACATCCAGGAGGTTTCACTGTCACAAATTTTGAATTTCCAGGGGATGATGCTTTGCTGAAAAACTGTAAAAATTGACAACAAAATGGATGTCCAAGGGGTCTCAATGCGAAAATAGGACAAATCCAGGGGGTCATGATATTTTTCGTGTAAGTCCATATTCTCAACATAGGGTGAACAGATTTTTTCTGGAAAAGCCCAATGTATGATCAAGGAAAGATATCAGCAAATGTCTCAAAGTTAGTCTACTTAATAATGCCCATTGCCATCTACGGCTCAGAAACATGGACGCTACGTGAAGCGGAAAAGAAATTTTTATTAACGTTCAAAATAAGACATTGCTCGGAGTAAACCGTCTTCAGAGAGTTAGAAATGTTACCATACGTAATGAACTTGTAATAGAAAAGACGATTGTAGAGGCTATCCAGGAAAGGCGTCTAAAATACTTTGGCCATGTAAACAGACGCCCTATCGACAGTGCTATATATCAAGCTTATAAAGGATATTTCACTGGTAGAAGACCTCCGGGAAGACCACCATTAGGATGGTCAGACCAGATAAAAAAAGACAGGGGACTTACAATTGAAACAGCAGAGATAAGAACAATGGAGAGGGATGAATGGCGTGCAAGGAACGCAGCGAGAGCAAGGGGCACAGCTGCCTAAGCTGATAAGTCAAGTGAGTCAATAATAAATTAAGTTCTCGTGGGTGCATGTTTTTCTAGTTACGGTAATTATTCTAATTTAACGCGCCGGTAAAAATAATTATTTTGACCAGCCCGCGAAAATAATAAGAGGCAGGAAAATACCAAATTTTGAACACCACGAATCCGCGTTAATAATTAGAGGCAATTAAATTTATCCACGCAAAATAAAAAACATGTTTTGACTTTTCAAAAAAAATATTTTACAAATTCACTAGCTACTTCTTCATCTTGTTTTTCATGTTTTTTACGTCTTTCTTTGAATCAATGTACTCCTGAAGTTTGTGCAATTACTTCTTCGGATCCAGATTAAGTTCGCAGTGGAGAATTTTTTCAAAAAATGCATGGAAAAGGCGCAGAACAGTCCTAATGCCGAGGAAGATGATCCTTTTGCTTAATCTTTTTATCGAAATATATTTTGACTTGATCTAACTAGTGCTTATTTTGTTTAAAAATTTCTGATCTGCGTTATATTAGAGGCAAATAAAATGCGCAAAATTTTCAATCCGCGTTAATAATTGGAGGCGATTAATTACAAACTTTTGGCCATTTTTGCCCATCCGCGTTAATTAGAAGCAGCGTTAAATTAGAATAATTACGGTAAGCTATAAATTTACTTCCGAATGAAGAGTAGTCTATAATAAAATTAAGGAGTTAAATAAATCGTCCTAAAAAGAATCACTGTTAAGATATAGTTCCATGGCATCAAAACGAGTTATGGATTTCATTGCATAAATGTGCCTCTAGCCTTCAGGGATGTAACAAGATCTTCTTTAAAGGTCCTACGCCACGTGTTCTTTGGGCGTCCTCTTTTTCTTTTTCCGTGCCTAGGAGACCATGCCATCGCTGTTTTTACATGGTGGTTATCAGGAAGACGTAGTATGTGACCAGCAAAACGAAGAGTTGTTATGGTAACGCTTAGTGGTTTTGTTTCTGTTCTTTTGAGAATTTCATTATTGGTGACAGGTTTCTCTACCTGACTTTTAGTATTTTGCGTAGGCAAGTTTGATATTTTTGTAAATTTCGCAAACATTTTACAGGTATCACTACCATACAGTACTGTCGGTAAAACCACAGAGTTATATAGTCGGACTTTAATTGCATTTGTGATGCTTGAAGTCTTCTACAGTTTTTAAAGTTTGTTAGAAACTGCGGCATTTTTGGCCATGCTACCAAGATAGTTAGATTTCGACTTCTTTGCGTATGTGGAGCTTGTGTACCGATGGTTTAATTTTCCAAAATTGGCGAGGTTTATTCATTATTCCCAATTACAATGCTCAAAGTTTGAACAAAAATGTATAATCAAGGGATAGGAAACAATTATTATTCTTTTGTAACTAGGTTTGATGTGTATTGTTTGAGCAAGCAAGCACGCACTTTTATTGTAAAACTATCGCTGACTTTAGTCAATCGAAATACACGCTTTTTTTCATAAGAATGGTGTTTTTTCGTTTCATGATGGATATTCTTAACTTTTTAGTCGAAATCATCCTACTATATTCTGAAGTAGATTTTTAAGGCTATACCTAACTTTTCGTATCCAGAAACAAAAAAATAAAATTCAAAAGGCAAAAAAGAGGTAAAACAATTAACTTTAAGACTTTTAGGTAACACAAAGCCCAAGACATTATGTTCATAAATGGAATGTATATACAATGTTATATGTATGTAAACTAAAGTAGTAGATAAAGTGTATCAAAATAAATATGTTTTGAACTTTAGAGATCTGAACATGGCAATATTCTTAAGACATTCTTAACTTTTTGGCCAATTTCATCTTGAACATCCTTATAAAGCGTATTCTTACAAAAAAAAAGCGTGTAGGCGATTCTATTTTACATTTTCCTAAAAGTTCCCACAAGTTACCACAAATCTAGCGATAAAAAATTTAATGGCAAAGGTCATCATATTGTGGTCCACTTTATGCGTACTTTTCAGACTTTTCAAATTTGAGATATTTTTATGTTTTCGTTTTAAGCCCTGGGAAAGAGATCATTGCTGTAAAAGCTTTCTTTTGTCAACAAATTATAGGCATTATAAAGAGTCTGTTTGCAAATAGATTTTGCGTGCGAAAGCTATTCCCATATTGGTTTTTTGCTCTCTTTCGTTGAGTACAGAAATGAACAAAAATCATAAATTTGTCTTTTTCTACCCTTTTAATTGCATTCATGCTATCAAAGCTCTTACTTACAAAGGAAGCCGATTTCTAAAGAGTTTTATTACTTTACATTGTTACTTTAATGTAAAAATTTGGTTTCGTATCCGTCTATTATACATTCTTGGTTTGAACAATAAATGAACTTACAAGTATGAATGGAAGAGATTTGCGACAAACACTTTCGTTTCGCACATTTTTCGACTGGTTTCGACTAGTTGTAACTCGCTTGAGGGACATCGTTAATTCTTTGATGACTTTATTACTGTCGGTGGCGTCATCAACAAAAGAACAATGGCGCCAAAATTTCAAAAGGCTTTCGAAAAATCGCATTGATTGATTCACTCAAGCCTTTTCTTACATTTTATTTTTCATCAAAAATGCTATTGTATAACATACATATTGGCAAAACTCAAAAAATAAAAGATGTTGTAATTTTTTTGACAACTATTATCAAGAAAAGTCATTATACTGACATAAGTATTGACATTTATGGCAGCAAATGAGCTTAATTCGAAATATATTTGGTAGAAAGAGGGTTATCAGAAATTGAATTTCACATGGATTTAAAACCATAAAATCACCAAAATTTAATCCACACGAAACTTTATCCTCGTACGCAGCTTCTATTTATGACATATAATGAAATCTTGCAGCCTTTTTTATGTCGGTCTCGTATTTTTCCTCGTTAGTTCCTCTCCTTGAATACCACTTTCATTTTTGTGGTTCTCAATTTCATTATTTGATTTTTATCCAAGATAGCCTCTTCAGTTCTTTATGAAATGTTATCAATGAGGATCCAGCTTTCCTGGAAACACCTTAGGGTACGATACAGAATCAACAGTGGTTGGTTCGTCAGTGCCTCGCAAACGGCTCCACAAAGCAGCACTTGCCATTGTGTGCCATAACGTGTCCGGGAAAAGCGAGTCACATTTTCCTGGTTATGAAATGACTCTGCCATGAAAAATGTAGCATATAAACTTGTCTTTTTAGAGTTTGTTAATGCTTAGGAGTCAGAGTTGTATAATAAAACACGCCATAAAACTGGTAGGGCTTTTCAAGAAAAAATCTGTTCACCCTATGTTGAGGATATGGACTTACACGAAAAATATCAAGACCCCTGGATGTCCAGAAATAGTACCTCAACCCTCTCGATTTGTCCTGGACGTCCGCAATTTGTGACATTGAGACCCCTTGGACGACAGTTTTTTTCTGGAAAAGCCCATGGTTGATATGCGTACAATGGTTCATTGATTAGATTAACAAGATTATTAATAAAGCATTTTAAGCACCCATTCATTAGCTTGGTTAATTCTGTTTTTGGATGCCGCATTTAGTATTCAAGTATGTTTATCTTGGCATTTGAAGTCATCAAACATTTCAACTATGGACCCATCAAGTGAGACGATGCTGGTATTGTGGCTGTTGAATTAACATGTGCGGTTTTATTACTCCGACATTTTGGGGGGAAGAAATTTCTTGTTTTTTGCAAATCTTTCGAAAACTCGCGAAAATAATCTTCTGTATAGCCTCTAATACAAAGGTCATGATTTACCCAAAAATCATGAAAAAACGTCCGTAGAATTACTTTCAATATAATACAATCCTCCACGGTCGTTTTTTGGTGTCTCCTTCTCAGGGGTGTCCAAAAGTTACTGCGACGTATGCACACCAGTTCCATTCATCAAACAAACATTCTATATACTGTAGCTTAAAAGAAGCGTCATACTTGGGTGACGTTAGAAATAACTGTGTGGGAAGTTGAAAAATTATGCCAATGATGAGTTACTAGTGAAACACCAGTTTTTGATGTCACTTTTGATGACGTCATGAATATTGAAATCTTGATAACTAGCTATCTACTTACAGTAAAAAAAAACATAAAATTTTACGCAATAATGTATTTGCACAAAGATTAATTTTACATAATTTTTTTTTATTATATTTCATGACATCATGACGTCATCAGGTATTCAAAGAAATGATTTTTCGATAAATTTCATCATATTTTGACTTTTCAAGAATTTTATTTAAGTTTGTGCTTCTGATTCTTTTTAGATGTTACGTGACGTCATAGAAAGTGACGTCACAAACAGTTTTTAACTAATTACTCACGTTTGTTTGATGAGCGGAATTGGTGTGCAAAAGTTACGGTAAGTTTTGGACACGTCAAAACACCCCTTTCATTGATTTTTATTGGTTTTCTCATATCTTAATTACTTTTCGTTGTTGTTCATTGCTTTCATTAATTTTGGCTTTTCATTGGTTTTCCATTGTTTTTTCATTGATTCTCATTGGTTCTCCATTGTTTTTTCATTGATTCTCATTGTTTCTTTTATGTTTTTCATTGTTTTTATGGTTTGTCAGTGTTTTTCATTGTTTTTCATTTTTTCATTAGCTGTCATTTCCTTTTTATTGCCTTTATTGGTTTTTCATTGTTTTTTCTTGCTTCTCTGTTTTTTCATTAGTTTTATAAGTTTTCATTGGTCAATTGATTTTTGATTGGTTTTTCATTCGTATTGCTTAGATTTTCATCGAGCCAATTGGAGTTCTAAGCTCGGGAGCACGTTTTGTTGTCTCTCCACCAAGAAGCAAGCAAATTAAATGTGAGATTTGCAATCAATGTCATCAAAATTTTTCTAAACATAATTTGTCCCTATCAAAAAGAAAGGTAATTAAGCATCTCAATTATTCAACTTTCTCCAGCAATT
>JAUBWS010059667.1:0-15835 GCA_032270445.1 Darlingtonia californica | reverse complement strand
TTTTAAGGATTCTTTGTAAAAATATTCTGAAAAATTATCCATTTTTCCATGTAATTCTGCAACTGGCGTAAGGCACGACCCTAAATGGCGTTTTCCCGAAATTCGGGAAAGGCGGATTACGGGGCGGTGTTAAAAGGGCCGATAAGGTAGTTCTTTTTTTGGGTTCAATGTTCTTCTACAAAAATTGTTCTGGCAATACCGTTTG
This sequence comes from Darlingtonia californica, assembly GCA_032270445.1. Classification (NCBI taxonomy): domain Eukaryota; kingdom Viridiplantae; phylum Streptophyta; class Magnoliopsida; order Ericales; family Sarraceniaceae; genus Darlingtonia; species Darlingtonia californica. The sequence continues at coordinate 15,630 of JAUBWS010059667.1, read as the reverse complement.
GTTTATCTTAATCAAAAATCATAAAGCCACAAAATGCAAAAACCTACCGGCAATATTCAAAATATTGAATCATTTTTTATTTTACAAGTTGGAAATTTGTCGAAAATAATCCTATTCAATTAAATTCATAGCACGTTGATTTATCATTTTCAGAAAGAAAGCGTTTTCGTTGCGTATGAAACAACACTACAGTTTATCATTATGTATCACCTACTTTGTAGCTGTACTTGGCTTACGTGAAGACCCTGAACAGGTAATAAATGGGTGAAATTATTTTCTCATACCCTCTAATATTATCTGACTATATTTTATTAATATGAGCACTTTTAATCTAGCTGTCAGTAGGTCGGCAAATATCACAAAATCAGGTCGATTTTGACAAAACTAGCCCAGTTTTCAGGTCGGCAATGCCGAATGCCGACCTAAATTAAAAGGGCTGTAATATACATCCATTTTATCCAGGTTCGGAAAAAAGATTCAGAAGGGTACGAGACCTTTGGTCGTGCTAATTTTTGCGGGTAAAATATTTCGAGATTTTTGCGATGTTTTGCCAAAGATAAGAATAGCCCGTGAGAAAAATTCAAGCCAATGAAATTACTTAGGTTGTAAAAATAATCTAAATATTCTAATTTCCTCGTATTTGCATGGCATCAAATTTCTTTCACATGGAAAAAACGTTTCGTTTACTGATGATCCATTGTATGTTTCTACCTAATCAACAAATATCTTTGAAATAATGTTGAAAATATTCACCAATTACGAAATATTAGATAACATAAAACAATCGTTCACGAAAATTAATGCAATATATAATTATTCCGATTCGCAATAATTAGTAGCGTTAAAGTAAGCTAACTATATAGAAGTATGTCCGGCCAAAGATGAACAAATGAAATAAAAAACAAATGGTAATATTTTTGAGACAGAATCGAAAACTTCATGATCATCAGAAACAAACTGCTAATCCCGGGTGATTAAACCTATGGGTCATACTGTATCCGCCCGTAAGGATATGATTATTCACCCCCGTCCGAGTTTCGCTTTGGAAATTTTAAATTCATGTCCCTTTAAGGATTATGATTTCAACAAAAATGGAGAAATTGTTTGAAATTTCAATAACAGAGATCCTAAAAGCCGTCTAAAAACTGCAACATAATTACTCTTAAGTGCCAAATAACCCCGATCCCTCCACTTGCCGCTTATTAAAGTCTCACTCTGATCTGTCAAGGATGAACAAGCAAAACGTCTGATTTCAACTTACCTTCATAGAATTTTGCGTTGGAGTTTATAGAAACTGTGATTGAAACAAAAGAATCGCTTAATCCCTTTTGCTGCGACGCAATTCTGATTTTTGAAGTTAAGACCTCCTTGTTTATTAGATTTTTGGAAATTTTCCAACCCTCATCAATTATTAGGGCTCCCTTTTTATCTACCACATGAGGGTATGTCAAAAAGCCAATCATCTTGGAAACTAAATTTTTATTTTGCATTCTTACCAACAGGCAGTATGTCGATTTGTGGTGGTACTTCTACAATATACTGTTACAGCAAGTTTTGCTTGGTTTGCAATTGATTCGTATCTCCTTTGGTCAAATCTTAAAAGAAAGGGAAACAAAAATTCAATCCTGAAATATTTCTTTTTAGCATGGTGTAAGTGACATTTTTTAACTTCAAATGGTTTTGAAAGTCCTAAAAACATTTCTTAACTGAACAGATTATAGAACTCCTCACTGGCTTTACTTATAAGGATATACAGTATAATGTAAGTAAATACTAACAAATTAATCCTAGAAGTAGCAATGGCCACGTATAAGGTCATGACCGATAAAAAAACATTTTACGGTCTGGATCCACATGGCTACAGACCCAGTATCAATCCGCAGTATGTTCCAAAAAACTGCAAACATAATATAGTTTAACGCAAAAAATCTATTATTAACAATAATTACATATTTTACGACTTTCAATTATAATATTACACAAAATAGAATGACATTTCACGCGTTCTTATACTTCTACACTTATTTTACCTATTGGGTTTCATCTGTCAAAGAGATGTTTTCAAACGGCATTAAGTTTTTGGGGACTTAATGTATGTCGAAAAAATTGGCAAAACCTGAATTATTCTGGCACTAAAAAGTTAATACTGAAGCCACTAAAAAGGGTTTGAGCCAACATATGTTCGATCATACAAATGAGGGAAGCCAAAGATAGTTCTAGTTAAAGAAGTTCGCGTTATCCAAAATTCGAGTGAAGGGAATTAAATGTAGTGGGTTAGAAGCTGGTTTTTTAACGAGTTGAGAGGTGGGGGGGGGGGGGCTATTTGAAGGTTTGTATTGATTAAAAGATTAAAAGACCTTTAATCGAAGTAGATCATCTAGCTGTGTCTTCTTTTTATAGTGAGTCCCTTACCATTCCTGATAATTGGCATCATTATTGGATTTTTGGTAGACGACAACTTAGGGTAATTACCATACCATCCATTTAAGAATTATTTATTTGAGATGTCCTTTTACAAGTCGATTCTGAGACGTACTGGCCGCTCGACGTGGTCTAGTTTTTATTTAAAATTTATTAAAACCAAAAAAATGGACGATTATTTTGCTGGAACATCCATCCTATAGAAAACTTTTTAAAAGTTCTTTCACCAAAGGAGGAGTAAGAGGGAACATCAAGTGTATATTTCTATAGTTATTGCTGTTGCATTTTGAAAATTCAAGTTCTTCAATGTAAAAAATGCCTTTCTTTACCCTTTATATTTTTCTTTCAGACTAGGATACTACAGATGCTGGAAATCAGATCACGTGATATGGATGTTAATACTCCCTTGTCTTTCATTCACCATCGTAAGTCATTACTTCAAGTAAATCTCAGGTCGTACATAGGAAGAAAACTGTGGGTGGATTTGATTAGACTATGCTATAGTCTGTGAGCACGCGGGTGAAACATGGTTGTCGCGCAGGAACAGAAATTCTACCTAGGAAAGAAATAAGAAACGATGGGTTTGAATTCTTTTCGGGGGCAGCCCCCGTTGCAAGTTATTTTTAACTTTAGGTTTATCAAAATAGTCTATAGAGTATTCTAGGATTTGATTGACGGTATCCAGGGACCGATTGTTAGTACCGCCGCACCGCATTTTGGTGGTAGCTATATATTTCAATTCTGGAAATATATTTAAAAATAAAGAATGTATAGCATTTTATTTCTGTAACCAGTTGACCAACTGTAGGTCGTTTTGACGAATAGCTTCAATTTGATGAAAAATTCAAAAATGTTTGGATTAACTAACTGGCTTAGAGCGCAAGACCTCCGGTTACATTTAGCCACAGTTAAACCACCTTAATAGTTCTTTCTGAAAAGTTAGCAAAAAACATGCAGATAAAGTTTACTGAACTTTAACACCGAGTAAAAATACAATGAATGAAATGACATGGTCCACATAGAGTCCCGTAACGATCCATGCAGAAATTTTTGAAATTCATGTACTATTATTGAAATGATTTTCATAAATATGCTTGGATATGACTTTCAATAACTCGTACGCCAACATCCACTGCTGAAAATGAATAGTGTTTTCCACATTTCAGTTATCCATGAAATATTTGATACCATCATTGTTACACGTCGACAAAAGCAGAACCAACTCAGCTACAAACCTAACAACACCAACAAAAGATTCTTTACAGTAAGTTTAACAAAGTTTTAAAGACATTTTCAAACGATAAGCTCTTTGGGTACAATAATGGAATTCATAGGCTAAAACCGAAACCACAAGTCAAGTTTCAGTGAAAACAACCTTGGGAGTTGGGGAGATCGCGGAAGACTACACCCGCGCGATTGTGGGAGATTCAGTTTTCCAGTTTTAAAGAAGAATAAGGAAATTTTAAAAATAAGTCTCACCTACTGAAGGGTTGCACTTTCTTGTTTTAAAACAGCTATCATTGTTTTGTTTATTTGTGTAAAGAACAGATAATTATTTTAAAAAAGCACATGCAAAGTTCTGCTACATCGCTTGTCCGCCTAACACTCGGGGCGTATGAAACCATTACGCGTATGTGAGGCCCCCAAGGGTTGAGTTTTGAACTATTCATTCAAAATTGTAAAAAAAATTCCACTCACTCGTTACTGTATATTCGCTTCTTGTCGTTTGTGTCAAGGTTTATTCTAAAGACCAATCTCATATGCTTGATCCTGCAAGTAATGTGTTGGACATGTGGAGTCTTGGTTTTCTTCTTTGACAGCGAAGAGACATTTCACCTTTTATTTGGAATAACAAGTGCTTTGAAGGTTAGTCAATGAATTCCCATCTTTAGATTTGAAATTACCGGTATAATTGTTATAAGACATCTGTGAAGAGAAGTGCATTAAACGCTAAGTTGCATATTGCCTCAATAGAAACACTTCTCCACAGACGTTTTGAAATGATTTTGCAGGATTGGTTAATCAATTCTTTCTTTTCTGCAAGAATTATTGTTAGGCTTGCAGTTCTTATTTTTGGATATTTGGCAAAAAAATATTTTTCCTTGCTGTTCCAACGTTTTCTGCGCTTATAACGCCCCGTCAAAATCAATTTCTGCCTAACATGATATTTTTTCTGATCCGCCTAAATAAATCTAACCAAAATATTCTATGAACAATCCATCAAAACTTCTTTCTGTAAGGTAATTCAGTGAAAGTTACTATGCGTAAAATAAATTATACTACCTGATGCCTGCAACGATTCTTTGCAGTAATAGTAAGTTAAATGAATGATCTGATTATCAATCCAGAATAGCTTATAAGTTCTTCATGAACTTTTATCAATGAGGGTCCTGCATTTCTTGAAAATATACCTCAGGGCAGGGCACCATGCAGAATCAACAGTGATGCTTTGCATTGTAAATAATATTAATTCTACTTCTCCGAGCTATTTCACAAAATTAGGGATTTTATATATCATGATGTTATTCAATATTTGTTTCAGGCTGCTTTGTTATTTTTCTTCTATGCTGTTTCTTATATAGAGGTATGTAAAATGAAAAAAAAATGAATATCCTTCATTAAGGTTATGACAGTTTTTTTTCTATGACTATTATGGAGGAGAGCCGGGGGAAAGTATTGGCTACTGTATGCAGTTTATCTCGATAAGTGATTCTCAGGGGACCAAGCAAAAATATACGCAGTAAAAAATGTCCCACAGTGTTTTGTATGAGTTATACTCTGAAGGGACCGAACCCTAGCAGTTCCACTTACCGAGAGTATACCGTGCTGAACCCCCATGTCAAGAAGATTTGCTTCCCCAAGATAGTAAGCTACTAGAATAAGCCACACTAGCATTTGAAAATTATGGCATATTTCCTATCTGTTATAGATGTACATGCAAAAGTCAACAGCAAGAAGAGAAGATGAAGGGGAAGGATATTACCAAGCAGAAATTGAACTCAAGGTAAAACAATTTCTTAAAAGGAAAAATCCATGGATCCGTATTTGAGGGGCTGAGAGCTGGAATAGGCTATTTATGTACCGATGTACCACCTATATAACAGGCCATATTTAAAACAGTCCAATCTACGTCCAAAATATTACATATTACATATACACTAAACTAAACCTGTGTCGGCGGCTCATACAATAAACGTTTCTGGGAGACAAAATGACGCTGAGATAGTACATCTGTACGTAAGAAAATCCGAATTAAGATTGTTTTACCACAGTGGTTTTATATTTATAGGAGAATTCTTCGAATCACGAAAATATTGCAGATATCGCACAATATCAAAGACAGTCAATGACAGAAAAAGAATCGAAAGAACAAAACATAAAGGTAAAATAAAATCATTGAAAACTTTCTTTTAACCGATTAAATTAGGTGGGAAAACTTTCTTCTATGAATACGATTTGTACCAGTATACATATAAAAGCTTATTTGAATAAAACTGTTTCGTGCATTAGATTCTCGTCAGTCGACACACTATTATTTCAATAAATTGCTTTGATGTGCAAAAGATATGAAGACTTTAAGAATTATGTTGTTTGAGCTTTAGGTCTCGTTTTTCAACTCTGAATTCTTTCGGTAAATTTGCTTTTTCAATTTTATAGATGACGGATGAAAATCATTTGAACAGGACGGTAGAAAGGACAAGTGAAATTATTGACATTGAGAAAACAACACCAAAAGATACAAGCCGCTCTGTTATAGAAAACCATCAAACGGCTGCAGATGTTGAATCGAAAAACAACAATATTGAGGAAACCACTGTTTTAGTTCACAGTCCAGGCTCAACTTCATCATTAAATGTAGAACCTACAACCGAAACTATTCCCAACATCTCGTCAATACAAAATGAACAGGTGACGGAAGTTAATGACGACAAATTGAATAAGGATGAGGATGATTTTCGTCCGAGTAATACAAGAACGAACAGTGAAACTGGCAGCGACATGGAATCAAAGTCCGTCAAAAGTACGGCAACGACATTGACTGATGTCACAGATCTTGGAAAAAATGACGTGTACGACACGATGAATCCACCTCGGGAAGAAACTCCGACACGGTGTGTGATAAATACTGAAACAAGCCCTACAAGTGAAAAACGTCAGTCAAAACCGTCTCCTAGAAATGAAAGGTCTACAAATCAATATGGAAGCTCTACTAAACGGGAAAGAGATACACGGCCATCATCACGTGCATCAAATATTTCGTATACAAGCCAACTTGGCATGAACGAGGTAAGTGACGACTGAAATTTATGCATCGAAATATTGTAGTTGCATGTACACAAACGATAGAACAAAAAGGTCCATTGACTTTAAACAGTGGCAAGTTATAAAGATAGCAGGCTTTAGTGCTAGAAAATTTCGCAGCATCAAAATCTAGCGGTTTCGCGGTCGCGGTCAAAATACCGCGAAATTAAAATGCCGCGAAATGTAACATTTACGTAAGACCTCGATATTTAGATGGCACGAAAAATAATTTTCCTTCAACCGCAAAATTGAAATGCATAAAAAATCATGTAAGTTGTTCGAAATGATATTTCAACGCATTCGAGCTGCCATGAAAATTTGGAAAGACCCTTTTTGGGTGTTTCTCGTCATAGAACACGACTGTGATTCGATCTGGCTAGTTTTCAGCATTTTCTAAGTTTTCGTCTTTGCTGGTTAAGCTCATTTGAACTCTGAACTGCGTTTTTATTACCTGAGATCTTTCGAGAAGAAATCTTTGGCTCGCCAACGAAATTTAAATCTTTAAGAAGAGCAGCATTCCGATCAAACCACGAATATAAAATGCCGCTAAATCTTAGCCTGTACTCTAAAAGAAGTACTTCAGTCAAGTACCGTACGGCACAGGCTACGAAATCCAAAATTTGATAAAAAATACCACGACATTAAAATGCAGCGAAAATTTGTTACCGCAATATTTTCATGCAATTAAAGTATTCATTCTGGCAGTTTTAGCACTGAACTATATTCTAACCACGGGCAACTTTTTCATTATCTGCCTTCTATACTAAATTTAGCTTGAAAGTCTATTTAACAATCCCGATCTTTTGAACCAAGCAAATTGGAAAGCAAGAAGTCGTTCACACGCATCACCCAATCGAATGGTATGTAAGAAAACGATTTTCTTATTATCAGCATGTCATATTTAAACATTTAAGATTCTTTAATTAAACTTCAACATTGAAATATAATTATACTCAAACATCTAAGGTTGTTTGTGGATTCGCCCCGATAACTAGCGTATACGTGTTTTACGCGTACAGTAGATTTTAATTCTAATTTCATCAAGCATAGTGAGTTTGAGGCCTAAATATGCTTAATGTTAATTAGATTCAAAAGTGGAATTTTAGGTACAGGCGGGGTTATTATAATATTTTTCTTCAAGTTTAACACCGAAAAGGTTTTCCCTTGGATGTTAAGAAGACAATTAAAAAGAACAAAAGCTTACTGAATCATCAAAACATGCTTAGCTTTTCTTCTATTTTCAGCCTTCAATATGCTTGTAGGTGATTTAGTCTATCAAATATACCGCTCCGGGCATTTTGCCCTACTCCTGGTCTATAGTCTAACGTCCACAACCCAGTAAGTTAAAATCGCAAAATGAGGAGCATGCGCAGTTTCTATTTCTAGCATAACAATAGTATCACCAAAACAACAAGGGAAAAGAGCCAATCAGCGTATCTATTTTTAACAATCGAAGTTTAATGTTTATAGTTTCCAGACTCCTAACTTACTGGGTTTTGGACGTTAGCCGATAGACCAAGAGTAGGGCAAAAAAGTCCGGAACGGTTTATCGGACAGACTAGTAGGTGATAGGCTTATCTAAAGTAAACAATACGTATAATTTTTCATGGGACACTCTTTATAACAAAAGTCCTCTTTTTTCACAGTCGACAACAGAATCACTCCATTCCAACAATCCACCAACTTCACCAACACTTCGTCCATGGTCGTCTTCCTCATCCTCATCTACACTACCACAAGATAATCAGATGAGACAATCACCAATGATGACGGAAAAACAACCCAGTGATCCATCAAATCGAAATACGGTAAGAATGATGTACTTCAGTATATTTTATTTAACGAGTAGGGCGAACCAATTTTAAGTGAACTCAGGAGCAAAAAGACAGAAATGAAAAAAATGGATGGATTTAATTTTTGTAACAACAAACTACACAATAAACCAATACACAGTTTAATGACATTGCTTATGAATTTGAAAAAGTAGGTACTACCTTTTATTTTGCTGATATAAATGTTAAGTTTACTGATAAGACATGTATTGACAAATAGGATAGTGAAGAGACCATTCAAAACAATCAAGGAGAGACATAAAATGTCCAAAATGTTCTAGATATCCACACTTTATTGTGCGAGCTATACTCTAAAGAGACCCAAAATAGTGTTGCCAATTAAGGAATGTTGTTATAGCAGTTGTAAAATCTCATTTATCCAGGGTCCATTTACGAACAAGCTACTGTATTGAAATACCATTTTTCTCTACTAGGAATCATCAAGCGCATCAGTTAAACGGAAAAAACGTGACAGTAGAAATGAGTTCTTCGATTTCAACTGATTCCATTCCAAAATGCTATTCCCAAGAACAAATGAAGCGTTGATTCACTTGGCCCCTCCACAGAAGTTTGAAAAAACTTTTTTCGAGAATTTGATTTCAGCTTAGTTGGTTAATTTCTGATTTTCTTATTGTAAATAGATCATGAAAATGGAAATAAAACATAGTAAAGTTTCTTTCAGATTCTCTTATCTTTGGAATTTCGCGTTTATGGTCCTTATCGTATATCTTTTCTGTTTTAAGAAATATTTCAAGTATTACAAGAAATATCAAAGTTTGCCAAATTATTATAAATCAATATCAGTATATCAAATTTATCTTTAAAAAGAACTTAAAAACCAAACAAGATGTTTCATTTTCTTTGAACTGTATCAAATTTCACCTTTTATTTTTAATTCAATAATTTTATAAGAAATTAAATTGGATACAATTCGCTTGATTTCGATCGAATAAAATCTCGCGAGAATTAGATTTCAAAGAATTATGAAATCTTCAAAGAAACCACTCCACTACTGCTGCGACATGCGACTGCATGTTTTAAATATCAAGAAAAAACGCAGTATTTAAAATGTTTCGGTGGTTGTTAAATTAAAGAAGTCGTTACAACATCTGTCTTAACGTCGCAGCAGTAGCGGAGTGGTTTCTTTGAAGTCTTTCAAGGCGACGTCACTTATGCCATCATTTGGTAGACTTCTTCTGCGTATTTGCCGTGTTCTTGGTTCACTCAGTTCAGTCTACAGACCCTGAAGTCGTCTGGAATGCAATCTTTATTACCTTAAAGCAAAGGACGTTGTTGAATCGCATTTGGTAGACCATACACTAATGTTTACACCCTTGGGAGAGCTTACTCAATCTATGGATCATATGTGCCGTGCGTACGGATATGATTTTCGCGCTAGGGTTTGCAAAACCTAAAACTTTTATACCGCTCCTTTAAAGGTTTTTGATTTAGCAAATTTGGATTTAATTTTATTCAAACTTTAGAGAAAAAAATAGCCTCTATAACAAGTAAAAAGGTAAAGAATAATCCCTCTAAGGATCTAAGACATAGTTATCGAGCTTCAGGCAGCACACACCCACGAGTGTTTATACTATTATGATTATTAAACGATATGGCTGCTCTCGTTAAGCCAATTGATGCAGACAATATAACAATCCTGTAAAAGTGTAATATTTTTTATTCAATTTTATATAGATTAGAACACTTATTACCTTCGAAAATTATATTCATGACAAGATATCTAAAGTCAAATGAAATTCTCTTGATAATCCCATTTCCATAAACGCTTTGGAATCCGTTGAATTAAGTGCCGAAAAAGAAATAGCTTTTTTATTGACAAAAGAAGAGTTGGGAGTTCTGTCAAAGACTAATAGAAACAAAAACAATTGTTTCTTTTGGATTCTGAGATGTAATCACAGCGTACAAAGCGTCCGAATACTGGTCCGTTTATTACCGTAAACGGACAATTTCCATATATGGAAGAAATTAGTTCATATATGGTAATATACGGCGGGACCGTATTCGGTAGAATTTCACACCGTGAATATGAAAAGAGAGATAATCTAATATTTGTTTTACCTCAAAGCTCTTTTCAGACTCTACATTTACAGCGACTATGAAATTGAAGCTTTAGTCAACAGCTTGCGGTCGTAGTGTCTTAAAAAGTTTGAGTCTTGTGAAAGATAATATATTTATTTATTCATGAATATTTACCCAATATAGCCTGTTTAGTTACTTTCGAATTGTTATGAACACCTTCAGGAAGCCCTGGGGAATTTCCACCATCGAAAGCCTCGTGCCGTCGTCAAACCTGGGACCTCTGAGTTCTTAGCTCAGCTCGTCCACAGATCCATCCGCGTAAATCTTTTTCTAGCATGTCAATCTCTGGGGTACTTGATATCTGCCCTTCCTATAACCATGGTAGTTCTAGTCTTATTGCAGTAAAAGAGGGACTTATATGGGCATAAATGGGTTTCTCAGGTGAACGTAGCGCCGTGACTCGCCTGTCTTGTTCTAAAATAATTACACATGCAGAGGTATAATTTCTGTGTAACTGTTTTAAATGTTTTCGATGGCCACTTGCATTATTGCATAAATTAACATTTGCTCGATTTGAGCAGATTTTTAGCAGCCGTTTCCAGGACCACCCTCTCTTGCACTATGAATATATCAAAAAGGGACAAAGAGACCTTGGGAACGAGGTTGGTGGTTAAAGCCTTTTTGCTCTATGTACACACTCAGAAATACATGAATCACATATGTACAAAGTTTTAGTTTGGTTAAACTACAGATTTTTGCTGACTTTTATCCAACTTTCACTAATAAATCGTATCGTATCGTATCGTCAACTTGAAGAAATGTCCGATGGATCCAAACATCCAATTTTGTTTCAATCAGTCTTATGATATTAATCGTAATTGATCAAGAAATATTTGACTGTGAAAATTGTCTTAATTATCTCACATTTAAGTTGAAAACATTAGGGAATAAACGAGTGTTTGGATGACTATAAAACTAAACAGTCAAAATGACAACCCATCTCTATACGGTGTGTTTCTCAAAATTGGAAAGAGAAAATTGAAATATATTGTTTACAAGAAATATCCATGGTATCGCTGTAACTTTTACAGTATATCAATGTAATAGCCTATTGATATGACTGTTAAAATTGATTTGTACAAAAAAAAAAGGAATGTAATAAAAAGATATCCTTTTGTCAATCTAATACACTGCAGAGACACTGACAAATGACAGATGAGGTTTGTTATCTTAAAGGTTTGAAAGATATATTTAAAAGATTTATTAAAAGAAGTGCAAACATTAGTCCATTTGGTCGACTTAGATATTTTTATGATGCATAAGGAATTTCAAGCAAAGCTGCAAAAGATCAGACACGGATAGTATATAGCCCATCTTGCAGTTTGACACCACTTGTTCTTTGATAGAAAATAGTTTTAATCAGTAGATCAGATTCAATAATCGAATGTTTCTAGATGTGTTGTTCTCTCAAACGTTTTTTACAGACGATAGCTATAGTGGTCTAGAAACGGCGAGAAAACATGAGTGAGAAATAGTTTATATGTCAACATCTATAGGTAGAGGCAATACGCAATTGCTTTACGGTACTCTTCTCTTGTAATTTTGCTGCCATCTAGATCTTCACCTAGAAAATATTGTTTTGATACAGTTTAAACACAATGAATAGCAAAGAAAAGGAGGCTATGGCTACATCTCGCCCCCCTCCTTCATATGAATCTGCTGTTTCTGGCTACCCAACACCGTCAGCTCCACCTTTAAGCAATATTGATACTCAAGAACCAGAGATTGTTGAACAACAAGACGATGAAGACCCTGACGAAAAGTACAAAACAAGATCACGTTTACGGAAAGAGCGTATGTAAAACTTATATTTACTTTGCCGACCAAAATACCCTAGCTTCGAAAATGATGACTTAACCCTTTGAGTCCCGAGATGGCTGTTTGTGAAGTCATTGCTTAAAAATAATTGCTACGGTTCTAGACCCCGAGGTAGAGGAGCAGCTCCTCAACCCTTGCAACAACAAAACTATGTTTAAAGTTTGGCAAAGTCTTCGTGCGTGGTCCTAAGCCCTATCTGAATTTGGGTTTTGTTTAATGGGCGTTATTAGTACTTAAAATATTTAAAAGTAAAACATACCCTTGATTGTCAAGGTTTTTAGGAAATATTTAGGAAATATTTCTGATTCAGGATGGACAAGATATCTTTATATATGGCAAGCCAAAAGCCTTGGCTTGGGATAGAAATATTGAAATGGGAATTGATATTATGCTTTTGTTTATAGATCTCAATCAATTACTACCAGCACTTGTGATATATGCTGCTATTCCTTTAACTATGTTAGTTATAGGTGAGTTGTTAAACGTTTTATTATCTAACTCAATCTAAATTTGAGAAGTTATATTATGGTGGCCAGTGGTGACAGTTTTTGTCATTCTCTTGCAACATGACAATAAAGTTGACACAAATAAATGCGAAAATTATTGCTACTTTGCATTTTTTTTGTTCTATAAAATCTAACAATTCTGATATTTACTCCTATCTCTCTGTTTGTTAAATGGAGAAACAGGAGTAAATATCAGAAATTTTAGACTTTGGAGAACGAAAAAAAAAAAAGATTTCTTTATATCATATATTCCCCGGGAGTGTTGTGACTTTGGGCTAAAATGGCAAACATCAAGTCTCGCAGAATATTATTCATTACGAACGAATGTTTAGTTCACATGTCTATGTACCGATATTTTAGGAATTAACGTAGCGAGGTCAGTAGAATAGATTTAGACAAGACAGCAAATAGGCGTGCATTTTGTCTAAAAGGTTGCGTGGTTTTTAACAGTTGCTGCTCTTAAAATTTCAGGTATCATTAACTTGGACAAATGTCCGATGGATTCGCAAATTCCCATCTATATGATTGCTGCTGGCATTATCGCACTCATCATACCTGTATTTCCTATTGCAATAAACCTTTTACCAATAGCAGAAGATAAATCAAGAAAGTCGTACTGTTTCCAAGCTTCATATTTGGCGTTTCTTGTTGGATGGCTCGGTTTTCAGATTTGGGGTAGTGTTATTGTTTTCAAGAAATGGTCATATTGGGACTCCAATGAAGAACTCCTGAAGGACGATTTGGTAATTGGATGCAATACAACTACGTATCTGTTCTCATTTTCCATGTTAATTATTTATTGGGTACTTATACCTGTTTTCCTTTATTCAGTAACACTGTAGCCGGATATATCAAGCATCTCAAGAGTAAATGATTACCATAGTAATTAACAATAACTACCATATAGTGGAACAATGACTTGGTGGTTTGGGATGGCTACTGCAAATTGCAAGGTTGCCAGTACGATAATCATACTTTGAGAATCATAATTAAAGGAAAAGATCCATGTGGATTTTCAAAATCTTGTAGTTGTTATTCATGATTTTACAATTTATACATATTTGTTCTAAGATTTCATTAAATACATTTTCTATAATTAATTTTTTTAGTTTTGCAAGTTTTATATTGAAGAAAACATCGTGTACAGCCTACAATCATGTATACCTTTTCGAGTTTATTATTTCGCATGTACCGCCTCTTTTTGAGACTTCCTCCTTCTTCTTTGACAAGGAACTGCTAAATGTATTATTTTGTTTAATAGTCGGTTTTCATGACTTAATTTGACAGAAAACGAGGCGGAATATGGTGAAATTGAAAACTATCTAGGGTAGTGGTCAGTAGAAGGCATTGCGGCATTTATCCATCCTCGTTCCAGGGCCCCTTTACAGCTTTTTGATATTTTGATGGTTCTGTGAAAGGAGCGTTTTTGTCAAGTGCCATCAGCACGTCTTATTGGCACTTGAAAATATTTGAATTTTGAATTGTGGCTTACATCAAAAGGCTTTTGCTAGTTTTTAATCTGCTACTTTTGGAAAATTATCACTATAAAAGCAGTGATATAGTGATAATCTTTCTTGGCATGAAAAGGCCAGAGATCTGCTTTATAATGCAATCTAATATGAGCTGGAGCTGGAGGTTATAGTAGTTTTATAAAGATGTAGATAGGACTTATAGTAACAAAGATGTATAATGAAAGGATAGAAAACAATTGATGTTCTTTGTAACTAGGTTTGATGTGTATTGTTTTACGAAACACCCACTTTTATTGATTAACGACAATAGAATCGCTGACTTTAGCCAATCAAAATAAACGATTCTATTTTGACATCTTCCCAAAAGTTCCCACAAGTTCCCACAAATGTAACGATGAAAAATTGAATGACAAAGGTCATACTATTGTGGTCCACTTTATGCGTTCTTTTGAAGACTTTTCAAATTTAAGATATTTTCACGTTTTCGTTTCAGGCCATGGGAAAGAGACGCTCTAAAAGCTTTCTTTTGTCATCAAATTATAGCCATAGTCTGTTCGCAAGTAGATTTTGTTTGCGAAAGCTATTCTCATATTGGTTTTCTGCTCTCTATTGTTGAGTACAGAAACGAACAAAATATAGTAAATTTGTCTTTTTCATCCCTTTTAATTGCTTTCATGACATTAAAGCTCTTACTTACAATGGAAACCAATTTTTAAAGAATTTTATTACTTTACATTGTTACTTTAATGTAAAAAGATTTAGTTTCGTTTCCTTTTTTTATACATTCTTGGCTTTACACGGTATAAGGTAAGGATGCAAATGTTCGGATATGTAATAACTAGTCCATTTGATACTGATTGCGATTTATTGAACTCTGCGTCATGTTTGTATATATAAATACTTTGATATTCACTAAGACAGCGCAGATGTGCAAGAACTATAAATATCCCTTTTCTTGTCAAAAAATGTTTTCCACTTGTATTTAAGAGTGTAACACTTGGAAAAAAATTAATGCCAAAGATGGAACTGGCTGATAAAAGGACAATGATATTGAATAATTATACAAACATGGACAACCTACGGGACTATACAAAGCAATACAACAACCTCACCTCACCTCGTTCGTCCGTCAGGACGCACCACGTCAGTAACGAGATTCTTCCACACATTTCGATCGTT
>JAUBWS010059656.1:0-14583 GCA_032270445.1 Darlingtonia californica | reverse complement strand
GATGTCGCTTTGTTCAAATTTGAGTTAAAAGTTTTTGCTATCTAAGGAATATCTTATTACCTGATCGTTTCAAATTCAAAGTACTTTATGAATATACCTAATATATAGGAATAAAATATTGTTATTTGGAATCTTTATCTTGAATTTCCCTCATACTGCTCGCTGGTAGGTTAAAAAATGTATCAACTTAGTTCTACGTACGTGCCCTATATTCAATACCATGAAAGAAGAATAAAACGAATCTTACCTTCTTATTGCTGTTTTCATCAAACTTGTATACTGCACCCACTTTAGATGCTTTGTTTATTTCTTGCACCTAAATATCAAGACAATAAGTAAGATAATAGTAAAACTAATTTGGCAGTCAAACATTACCTTGTAGTTAATTGGACATGATCATTTAAACGGACTTGTTAAATATTTTTGCAAAAATTTAGGTCTGTGATCATTTTATAATTTTTTTGATAAAAATCTGAGTTCTGAATTGCGTACCATATTGGGTATGAAAAAAAATTAATGATAGCATAATTTATGAGAAATTTGTATGACAAAATCCCTACCAGAAGGTCAGAAACAACTTAAAAAGGTGATGATAAAAAGTACACAAGGTACTTTTCAGTAGAAATGATAAAAAAGTTTTTCAAAGCTCAAAAAATGAAAGGTTTTCATCTTTTTCTTGAATTTGACTGAAACTGATACCAAAGGAACAACTCAGACCAAAATCGAAACTCTGAATCAAGGCAAGTGATAAATAGTACACATTTAAAGTTTCAAAATTGAGCATTTTCAAAAAGCTCTACAAGAAAACCTTAATAGAATTTTTTTTTTTTTGTTTGAATAAATACAGTAGAATATACATCAACTACTCTTATACTAAGAATTAAACAATTTTTTTAAATATATGCTGTATAAGTGATAATAAGAACACAATCAGAACCATAGTTCACGGACACTTGAATTAAAATGTTTTTGTCCCTGGTGGAAAAAGTTTTCAAATTCAAGAAAAAAAGATGAACGATTTTGCAAAATTTGATCTGTAGTGAAGCAATCATCAATGGCAACCCCAAGAATCGTGATAAAAAGTACACATTTTCGTAAAGTCGCCCTTTAATTTAATTGAAACGTAAAGTTCTTTTTACATAACGGTTTAAATTCATAATTTATAATTAATATTAAAATATTCAGATAAAGTACAGTATTCTAAAAAGAAATTTTGTGTGAAACTGGTGATGGAAAGTACACATTTTTACACTAAGTACAGTGAAATCTTTCAACAATGACCAAAAATAAGACTATTTCGTTTCAGCTCACTCTTAGATAGTCTAGCAAGCACTCCAATGCACTTGAGATTTCTCTGAAATGTGTACTTTTTATCTTACCGTTGTTCGGTCGTTTATTGTTATTGACCAAGCCCCCTTTTCCCATAGACCGTCACAAATGTTGTTTTATTAAAACCGTCTCCGGAATCTTTGTTTTTCTGATTTTTTTGCAATTTGAAATTTTAGGCAGCCTTAAAAGTAAAAAATTATGAAGCTCTGTTCAACATACTGTCCTTTTTATCGCTTTTTTGCAATAAATTTGCCATTTTCATTCCAAAAGATTTTTGTTAAACCAAGTTTGAAGACAAAACTATTATTTTCAAATCAAAACAGTTTTTTTACTTTGAAAATTGTTAATTTTCTAGCTTTAGTACTATCTGTGAACTTTTTATCATTTGTGTTGAAATGCCTTGTTACTTTACTTTAGCTCTCCTTGAAACTCCACCTAAAAGGGGTACATATGATATCAAAACATTAAAAAGTATGAAAATAATTAAAGTAAATCAAGAAATTGGTAAGAAGAACACGTGTGTTCATTTTATCATATCTATTTTGCGGGAAAAAGTTAGCCACAGGGGCTAATACTATTATAAGACCATTTTCGGCTAAAATCATTCCAATCATATGACATATGTTTCTAAGAGATGAAAATTAAGTAGAAGGATCATTCTTTTGTATTTTAACAAACTCATTTTAGTAGTCCGTTTAAACGATCATGTCCAATTACTAAAACTATTAATGAACTTTAACTGAATAAAACGAAGCTAGGTGATTAAGAATGTAAATAAATATGGAAAGCCATCTATACATCACGGAAATTTTTTTTAGGATTAATTAATGGAATTGAATATATCAAAACAGACTGATTACAAAAGCAATAAGGAAAAGTCCGATGATTGATATGAGTAAGGCTCTCTGAGAAGTAAAAAACATTAAAAAGAGATTACCGTTTGAAAACAATAACTTTTATACAACGAAGCTAATCTGGCTCGTTTGAAAATGTGATGCTCTATCTTCGATGCTAACGATTGAATTTCGTTTGTAGAACTAAAATTAACAAGAAACTTCACAGTTATAAAAGGTAATCAATCATACAGAAACTTAGAGCAAAAAATATCATAGAAGTTAGCAATCAGAATAACCTTGACATTCACCTCAACGAAACAAAATACATATTAGCCAACGTTTCAATAACCAAGAAGCAAAACATGTACTTACCTATCTACATTATCGTTGCTTGCATTGCTACGTAGAGCACTTGTGACTAATTTCAAGCAATGTTCACGTACCTATAAGGAAACATGCAGGTTGCTTAAAACATTCAAAAAATATACCGCTCTGAAAATTATTTTCTTCCTGATTATCCATTATAATTAGCTTACCGAGATTTGTAGTTTTGGTATTTTTTTATTGTGAGCCTCAATTAAACTGGTATTTAATGATGGCTTTTCCATAACAATCTCAACACCGCTATTGCTTGCTCCCTAAAAAAACATTGAATGCATACCTTAAAAAACAAGTACAGCAGCTCTAGAAAGGTTGCTTTGTATGAAAATCTTGTAGACTTAACTACTGTTCCTTACAAAATAACTACAATAAGAACAGCTTCTCTGGTAGATCCTACCGTATTTGCTAGAGCTACTATCTTAAATGCAAAAAGAAGAACATTTCGAAAAGATATAAAAAATAGGAAAAATTAAACGCAGAGCAGGCTTAATAAATAATCTTCAGAAAATATCTATTGGATAAAAGAGTTTGCTGTCCATACTCTGCGTTTTCTGAACTCCTCTTTTACAATATTTCCCAAGCCTGATTCTTCATCGTCTTCTTTTTCTTCGGAGCTGTCTTCACCACAAGAGACAATTTCACCATCATCTCTATAAATGAAAAGCTATTCAAAAACAATCTTGATTTTGATAAATTACAACATAGAGAGGTTCTACAGAGCTTATGGTAATGAGTGAAGATATTATCATCCTCGAAACACATACAAAGTGAAGCTATTAAGAAATTTACTGTTATTGAACTACACGTACCATTGAATTATTTGTGAAAGTATTTACTACTATATCTAAAGAGTTTGGACATCTTTAGCAGCATTGTTAAAAGGTACACTAAAAGTTCACTTACGCTTCCCCACGCCTTCCACCTCCATATAATTCACTTGTAGATTGCCTACTCGACGAAATGGTTGTTGATGTGAATGAGATTGTTTCTTTAAAGGCATTCACCAAATGGGTCACTTTTTCAACTGACTTACATACATCACAAGATTTATCACACTAAAAACAAAACAAAATTGAAATCATTGATTGTTTCCTTGAACAACTCACAGCATGCAGATAAACAAAAGACCAATCTGATAATAATTTTTTTCTAGATTTTCCTTACCCTCTGGAAACCAATCAGGGTAAGCCCCTTTAGAAATTTGGCAGTTTTGTAAGCCCTAACCCCTATTGAAACTGATAATGTTTGACTTCAAAGTCCAAACTCAGCCGTACTTAACTGCTACAGTCTGTTAATACCGAACTTTAATGGTTATCATTATGTCATTATGTTTACCAAGTCACAAAATATCAGTTATTTAATCTAATGCAAAACACTTTGAAATGTATCTATTTTTGTGAAACCCTATGGAATTTCTATCAAGAATCAAGATCTCCTGATCCTAAACGCCAAAAATGTTATAATTTTAGAAACGTCTACACTTACTTGGGGCTTTTCCTCACCAAAATATTTTGATATTGCTTCATGACGACACCTGTATTACACAGTAAATTAGTAGTCTGAAATTTGTGATTAAAGTTTTTACAGGAGCCATTATTAACACTTTTTCCTTAAAGTTCACAAAAATTGCAATTTGTATGGCAAAAAAAGAACTTTGCCAACCTAAGCAACTAATATTATGCATTGTGAAAGAATTTTGAGAAGGGATTTCAGGAGGGCTATTCGAAGTTTTGTGGATCGATTCAAAAACAATAGAAAAGATGAAAATTTTCATACAAGTATAAAATCATGAAAGACATAAACATTGGTACAGCTGAATTATACACATACTTAACATCCTGTGCATATTTCACCATAGCTTCGAAGGCAATCATTTCTGCACTGAATGTTGCTGATTGCTTGATGTCCGTTTGATTCTTAAAAAACAGCCAAAAATTCATGGTAGTCAGCTTGGTAGTCTATAGGCTTAGAAAATAAAGGCAGGCAATGAATGCCTAGCATCTCTTTCTCAATTAGATAAGCAACTTTTCTCGTTTTTCAACTTGGTGTACAAACTTAAAGCGGGCAATGCAACTTAAATGCAACCTTTAGGAGGGCAAAAAAAAGCCCTCTCCTCATGGCAAAACAAAGCCCTACTCAGGGCATGACATAGCCCTCCTCAGATCTTTAGACTTGTGTAGAGGCATGTGCGGGAAATTTCCTCCCATATGAAAATAAGCTTGATATTGGATTCTAAACAACTGTTCAACAACACTGTTGACAAAAACATCTTCATACCTCTTGTTTCCTTTCAATTTCTCTCCTTATCAAGAATGTCACTTGGTCTCTTTCCTGCCTAAATAAATGCACCAAAGTCAAAACCAAGGTCCTTGAAAAAGTTTCATAAAAAATTAACCTTTCTATCAGCACAGGGTACTAAATAACGGTTCGCAGTTCACTAAATGCAAACCGTTTTCAAAAATTAGCAAGCCAGAAATAGCATTATTGCCAAAAAGTGCGAATCAATAGTTTCAGGTACTTTTTATTTTGTTTTGTTGTTTCGTTCTAAGATTCTAAGGTTAAAAACGTGCTTAGAATGCAACGAAACGTTAAAGCCAATGATAAATAAAAATCTATAACTATCCTTAAGTTAAAACTTATTTCACTGATACTAGTTTGAGAGAAAAAACATAAAAAGTTAATTTGATAAACGAAACTTTTATATCGCCAGTAAAATACGAGAGAAAGTTCATTTGATATACGAAGCTGTTACATTGCAAGTAAAATACGAAAGAAAGTTCATTTGATATACGAAGCTTTTACATCGCGAGTAAAATACAAGAAAGAGAGTGTTCGCTATTAGTGCTAAAAGCAAAACACAGTTTATTCAAAACGGTTCGCACTTCGAAAAAATTTATCGCCTGCTGTAGGCTTTTTCCGTTGCATTACGATGACTATTTTAGCGAACCGTTTAACAAATTTATTTCGGACCCTGCAGCAGCTGAGTTTGGAAGGAGTGGTTCTTAACTATTAGAATACATCACAGCTTAAATACTCCAAACCCAAGCAACTATGACTGGTCTACTTTCAGCAGCTTTGCAGCTAAAATTTTTTCTTTTTCTGTTGGTATATGAATGATAGAAGAGAAAAGTAAATCAACCAGAATCAACGTCAAATGTAAATTAGCCGTTATAAACTCACTTGTCAAAATAAAGCCGACAAAAAGCTGGGTTGCGATCTCTTCCAGCACGTCCTGATTCTTGGTAGTATGATTCTAAAGAGTTTGGGACCGTCCAATGAGCAACACATCTAAACATAAAAAATGAAGCATATCTACCAATAAACCAATACTTGAAAAAGATATATAAAAAAATCTAACTTGCCAAATGCAACAACTTTTTTCATCGAAAACTCAAACTGTATGTAGTTTTTTAGTTTTATAGAATTTTTAAAGGTTTTAGACAACGACTGTCACAAAATGGTAAGTATAATTTTGAGAGCCCCACAGTTTCATATCAAAAGTGAAATACCCTTGTTTTTTCCATGTGAATTGTAAAAAGGGGGGGAGGGGGCTGGTTGGCATGAAAAGACTTATGAAAGTTTGTTGTTTATTAATATATGTTATAATTCTATCTCAGAGGGTTTTTATACAAATATCTATAAGGACCCAACTCAACAGTTTTTAAACTAAATTACAATATCTGTGTGAATTAGATTTGTTCATTTAAGTAAAGTCGGCTGGATGGTTAAGTAACGTTAATGGTGCTAATTTTCACAGACCCTTAATAGAAAACGGCACCTGTTTTCAATTGGATAGAAAAATTAAATAAGCATTGTAATTCAATGCTGTAGTTTATGTATCACATTGGTAACTAGTTTCAATCTAATGAAAATTAGCAATGAGCAATAGCATGATCTTTATAACAAACCTGACATTTGGCTTATCAATACCCATTCCAAAGCTGATGGTTGCAACTATAACTTGAGCACTCCCACTCATGAATTGTGTTTGTATTTCATTTCGTTTATTTCGAGGAAGTGCTACAAAAGATATAAATAAATCCCTTCATTATGTTAAAACCCTACCTAGAGTTAATAAGAATAAAAACAAATTTACAATGTCCTTAAAAACTTGATAATTAAGATAAATCAATTTGAAAAGTGTTGCGACTAGTTAATCAGTTTAGTCAATTTCCTTCCGCAAAAACAGTAATAAAACTTAAGAGTTTGTACTAAACCAAGCCAAAGAAAAGCTACCTGCATGATATGCTTTTGCGTTTATTCCTCTTGCCACTAATTTTTCAGCTACCGTGCGGCAATCATCTCTTGTCCGACAATAGACTATAGCTGAAGGTTTATCCTGAAAGAACGACATGTAAAATTAGTAACTCTTGGATCTTTCTTGGTCTGGACATGAAGACAAAGCCTGGTGTGCACACCTAAATTTAACAATTTTTGGATTTGATCTATCTTTGATCTATGTAACCAGACACAGAAAAATTACAAATAAGTAACAGATTTGACATGCAGATGATAAAAAATCTTATTTTAAGTGAGCAATAGATTGAACACATCAAAGCCAACCAGGCATGTGTGCACAATCACACCCCAATCCTGTCCAAGCCTGTTTCTCTATTTCAAAAATAGAAAAACAATTCTTACGTTTTCATAAATCATTTTTAAGCCTTTAGCCAAAAATTTACGTAAATCATCAATGGGGTCATCAATTAGTTCTTTGAACCTGAAACAAAATTTCATCAGACACAGTTGAAACAATGCTTTACTGGCTGTACAAATCAGTCCATGGGGTTTGGGACAAAGTGGCATTACATTTGGTAAAATCAATGTTAATAAGAAAAATGTTGAGGAGTTGTGGAGTTCTGAATGCTTTCTACTGACTTCTCAACACACGTGGTACGTACCTTACATCATAAAAGAGATTTGGTCAGTCCATGGGATTTGAGACAAAGTGGCATTACATTTGTTAAAATCAATGTTAATAAGAAAAATGTTGAGTTGTGGAGTTCTGAATGCTTTCTACTGACTTCTTAACACACGTGGTACGTACCTTACATCATAAAAGAGATTTTGTCTGAATGTGCCAGTTCTGAAAACACTGACAGGTGGCTTCAAAGCTAATGTGCGAATGATGTCTTCTTTAACTCTTTGTGTCGCAGTTGCTGTCAAAGCAACCCACTGTGTCTCTGGAAAATCACGTCGTAGTTTACCCAACTTCAAATACTGTGGACGGAAATCATGGCCCCATTGCGATACACAATGAGCTTCATCAACAACAAAAAATCCTAATTTCTTATTTCTTTTTAATCCTCTTAGGACTTCACGAAAATTGCTAGTGGCAGCCAACTCTGGCGTAACGTATAATAGTCTAATTTTAGGATTTTTACTGGTCAAGTCCTTCATAATGAGATCTTTAATTCTTGGCGTAACTTGTGAATTCAACGTTCTTGCATTGACTCCCAATTGCTGCAATGAAGAAACTTGGTCATTTATGAGTGCTAACAATGGACTGAATACAAATGTCACTTTTTCTTGGATAACTGCTGGCAGCTGATAACAGAGACTTTTACCAGATCCAGTTGGGAAACAAATGAATACATCTTTGCCACCTAAATGACAGAGGTAGTATTTGTTAAACTGTTAAAACTTAAAGGTTCTGTTAAACTGTTATGAGGCAAAAAAAAATTGGAAAATGGAATTAACCTTGGGGAAAACCAATCTTTTTCTTTTGTTTAAAACTAACTTCCAAGCAGAAAAGCAAGTAAACAAACAGACGATGAAAGAACAAACAAGCTTAAAACTATGATGAAACATAAAAATGTGAAAATGAAGTTCCTCTATTCAAAGAATTGTGATAAAAAATTGACTGATAATAATAGAAATAATACCAGAGGCAATTTTCTTGACAGCTTGAGCTTGTAATCCTGATTTGTAATCCTCGAACTTGAAAACACTGCGTAATGCAACAAAGCATTCTTGTGATACTGAAGGACTCATGTTAGTTGTCTAGAGTAAATTCAAAATACAAAAATTACATCATTTCCATTACATAACAGGTCTGAGAATGTTGTGTAATCGCATAT
The DNA here is from genome assembly GCA_032270445.1 of Darlingtonia californica. Lineage (NCBI taxonomy): Eukaryota > Viridiplantae > Streptophyta > Magnoliopsida > Ericales > Sarraceniaceae > Darlingtonia > Darlingtonia californica. The sequence goes on along the minus strand of JAUBWS010059656.1, from coordinate 5,957 downwards.
GCACACGTGCCCACACACGCCAGGTTGACTGATGAGGCATGCAATCTATCACTCGCATAGGATAAGATTTATTGCCATCCACATACCAAATCTGTCACTTATTCATAATGTTTCTCTGTATTTTATAGCAACTATGAGAGGTTGCTCAACATTGAGTTCCCCTGGGATCAAAGAAGGCTGCCGCCCTCAAGAAAATGAAAAAGAGCAAAGCACCTGGTCCCTCTGGAATTGTTGTGGAAATGATAATTGCTGCAGGCGAAGGGCTGTATAAAGCAGTACCTTACCTAGCAAACCAAATCATTCATGATGGAAAGATTCCCGATGAATGGGACCTCTCCTATATTATCAACTGCTTCAAGGGCAAGGGTGACGCTTTGGAGCGAGGAAATTATTGTGGACTCAAACTGATTGAGCAAGTTCAGAAGATTATTGAGAGGATCCTTGAGACTGTGATCAGATCTCAAATTTCTATCGATTCAATTCAGTTCGGATTTATGCCTGGCCACAGCACCACAGATGCTATCTTCATATTACGCCAGCTCTATGAGAAGTATCTGGGCAAAAAGAAAAAGCTCTTCTCCGCTTTCGTTGATCTAGAGAAAGCGTTCGATTGTGTCCCAAGATCTGTTCTGTGGTGGGCCATGCGAAAGCTAGGAGTGGAAGAGTGGGTTGTATGCACAGTCAAGGCCATGTATACGAATGCCAAGTCCTCTGTTCGGATTAACGGTCAATACAGCCCTGATTTCGATGTAAAGGTTGGGGTGCATCAAGGGTCTGTACTCAGCCCCCTTCTCTTTGTCATCGTTATGGAAGCTTTGTCTCGGGAGTTTTGCACCGGCTGTCTATGGGAACTACTCTATGCAGACGACCTTGTTATCAGTGCAGAATCGATGGATGAACTCCTCCATAAGCTGAGTATATGGAAAACACAGATTGAAGCTAAGGGTCTCAGAGTGAACATGGGTAAAACGAAGATACTCTGCAGCCAGCACGATGCTCCAAAACCAGCTGACAAGTGCAAATATCTTTGTGGTGTATGCAAAAAGGGTGTCGGTAATAATTCCATTCACTGCTCTTCCTGCAAGACATGGATATATAAGACATGCTCTGGTATCAAAGGCAGACTGAAAGATGACCCAAACTTCAAATGCAAGAGGTGTCTAGGATTTCTGCCTGTTCCCACAACTCAAGATCTAGAGCAAGTAGAGTTAAAAGGGGAGTACATTGAAGTTGTCAAGACGTTTTCTATCTTGGTGACATCACCGGCGAGAGAGGTGGTTGCTATGATGCAACAACTGCTAGAATTCGCTCAGCATGGAAGAAATTTAGAGAGCTCCTCCCAATCCTCACCTGTAGAGGCATTTCGCTCTGCATCAGAGGTTATGCTTACAGCACCTGTGTAAGAAGTGTTCTCAAGTATGCCAGTGAGACCTGGCCCGTTACAGTTGAGGACACTACCAGACTAGCTCTCTCTTCTTTCTCATGATGATAAACTTTTGATAATGTAAACATTATGACAAAGTCACAAATTCTAGTGTCAAAGTTCCCCTAATACAATAATAACCGTTGTATTTGTTAACCGGTTTAACATTAGCCAGAAATACATTAGAAGTTTTCATGTATTTTATGCCTTAAACATGAAAGTATCTTTCAATTTGTTTGATTTTTAACAAGGTTTTCCTAACACAATATCAATCAAATACGAAGAAAATGAAGACACTCCAGAGTAGTGCCTGTCGTCAAGGCCTCTGAGCCAATTGCATTGCGTAAAAAGTCGAGTAGACCGTCCTGACGTCACAACAGGTTAACAAAACATCAAAACAAAACTTTGAGACTCAATCCAGCAGTCACAATTAAGTGTTCCTAGTTTTTTGTCTGACATTAGTAACTGCCTGCAAACTAAATGAATATTACGTCAATTGCACGAAAACTTAACGTAATGGAAATCAGAATTAACACAAAAGAATGAGACATCATATAATGACGATCCCAACATTATTACAATTAAATTGCAAAATTATAGAAATAAGCTAAAGTTCCATAAAGTTACTGAAGAAAAGGTTCCAAGTTATTTAAATAAATCAATGTTAAAAAGAAAGTGAGTGGACACATTCCAAATAACATTTTAAAAAGTATGAGATCATTAATAGTTACCTCAAACAAAACTTATAAATGAATGTACAGAAAATGGCATATTTCCAGATGAACTTAAATTAGCTGGAGTTGTGCCTGTTTTTAAAAAAAGCGACCTGCAGAGCTCGGAAACTATAGGCCAATAACCCTACTACCATCTCTATTAAAAATATTTGAAAAATCATAATCAAACAACTAACAGAGTATTTCAGTGACAAGCTTTCTGCTTGAAGAAGAGGCTGCTGAAGTCATGTCTGTTTTTAAAAAAGGTGACCTGCAGAGCAAGGAAAACTATAGGCTAATAAGCCCACTACCATCTCTATTAAAAATATTTGAAAAAATCATAATCAAACAACTGACACAGTTTTTCAGTGACATGAAAATGAAGACACTCCATTGCCTTGCGTTAACGCAGTCTACTCCGGCCAGAGTAGTGCCTGTCGCTAAGGCCTCTGAGCCAATTGCATTGTGTAAAAAAGTCGAGTAGACGGTCCTGACGTCACAACCGGTTAACAAAAACTTTGAGACTCAATCATAATCAAACAACTAACAGAGTATTTCAGTGACAAGCTTTCTGCTTGAAGAAGAGGCTGCTGAAGTCATGTCTGTTTTTAAAAAAAGTGACCTGCAGAGCAAGGAAAACTATAAGCTAATAAGCTCACTACCATCTCTATTAAAAATATTTGAAAAAATCATAATCAAACAACTGACACAGTTTTTATGTGACATGAATTCACCACTCATGTGTGAATTCAGAAAATAATTTTCAACTCAGCACACACTATTACGTTTTCTCAAAGATATCCGCCAAGGCTCTGTATTAGGTCCTCTATTATTTAACATTCTTCCAAACGATTTATTATTATCCTATGATATAACAGAAATATGTAATTTTGCTGATGACAACCCAATATTTACATCTGGAACAAATATTGAGAATATTTACAACTGCCTCCAGAAAGGCTTAGATTTTATGTTGAACTGATTCACTATGAACAATTTAAAAGCAAATCTGCAAAAATTTCAATATATTATATTCAATCTATCCAATAATAAAACTAAAGACCATGTAAAAGTCTTAGGTATTTATTTTGACAGAAAACTTTCAATAAAGAAGCATATAAGCTCTATCTACAAAGCAGACGTGCATATACAAATTATGTTCATAAATGATTGAGATATTTTGAAAATAATGTTTACAATAATTGAATGATTTGCTTACATCAATTAGTTGTGTTGGGTAGACAACAGTTTGCTTGCATTTTTTTTCTGATAAAATTTTGGTTAGGTTTTTCTTAATAGTATGGTTAAAAAAAAGTGACAAGGTTTTCAAAAACAGACATTTTCACTAAAATTTACCGCTACAATACTGCACCATTCTGCTCACTGGTTGCGTTGAAGTAATTGAAATAGGCGTGCTCAGTATTGACCTTAGTGACTGACCACCAGAGATTTCAAAATTGACCCTGTCAGGAACTGCTGAAAGTGGAAAAAGTGTGCCTTATGACTGCACAGCGGTTCCCTGAGACTGAAAGGGTTGAACGTAGAATAAACAAGATCAGCTTAACTAAACCCTGGAAGTTTTCTTTTGCACTCAGTAAATGATGGAGAATTTTGTGGGATGAAAATAAACTGTTTTTTAAAAGCATTTCAACTCTATGAATAACGTGCGTGATACAATTTGCAAATTCACTGAAATGCTTCGCAAAACCCCAAAAAATTTCTCCTGTTGTGCGCTTTTTTTATCTGCTCTAATTCTGACCCTGATCTGAAAAGTATTTTATATGATTTCCTGTTGTGTCTCTCTTCAAAACAATCAAAGTTTCATAATTAATTATAGTTTATCATACACATAAATAATATGATGGTAATTAAAAAAGAAGCTTTGTTTTGTAGTTTCTATACAAATAATAAAAAACAATTACAAAACTTCATTATGATTCAATGTTCTTGCAAACAGTATCGTGTGTAACAAAACATCATGTGACATTTGTAAATTATGCTAAAATGGTTGAGTGGAATATCGACCCAGTTTGTCACCCATTGTCTTTTCTCTTCAGCTCTGAGACACGTGGAACCCAAAATAAACCACTATTGGGACCCCCAACTAGTCCGGGTCTGCACAGGGTCCTTTTAAATTTGTGTGCCTGAGGAGGTCTCCATCTGTAGGTCACAGCTGTTTCAACACATGTAACGTCAAAACATGAACTCAAGTTTCAAAACATTTTTTGAAAAATTCGAAATTTTACTAATTTTTGATTTATTTTGATTAATATCTTTTTTATGTTAATATTATAAAGAAGCTGCAAAAACCATTGGAAAGCCCTACCTTTCTATATTGTTTATAGGTTATATTTACAGTCTTCTTACCCCTACTTTTGCTGTTTTTTTCAAAAGATGCGATAAACCACAACAGACCTTGAATTGCGATATGATTATCGAATTACGCGATGAAGTTTTTTTGCAAAATCGCAATGGTCAACTTTCGTATTGATTATAAAATTTATATTTAAACTTTTTAGTAAAAATTAAACCATATTGGTCCAGTGTCCCATATCTTGGAAACTTTCTTTTTACATTCCTGGACCCCTAGGTAGACACCTAGGAGCTCCGCGACCCATGCACCAGGGAGCAGTCTCCAGTCCTGAGATAAACTAGGTCCAAAAGTAGTGAATTTCCTGAAAAATATTTGGCCATATGTGGCTTAAATGCAAAAACCATTGCACGTTGTATATTAATTTTCTTCCATTTGAAGGCCTTGATAGAATGTATCATTTGAATAATAAAGCCCAAAATAACTTTATAGAAGGATTCTTTTTCACTCTACAACTTAGTGAGTCTAAAGTTCTCCTTATCTCTGCAACAAGCTTCAACGTCAACAAATGAATTTGTAGGGAACAGTATGAACAGATGAAACACAGGGTCCGAGAAGATATATAGCTTCGCAAAAAAAGCATGGCACAGACGAAAAACTTTTTGGGTTTTGCGAAGCATTTCAGTGAATTTGCGAAATGTATCACGCACCTTATTTATAGAGTTTAAATGGTTTTAAAGAACTTTGTTTTGCTTTAAATTTTGAAGAAAGAATAAACATTCACCTTCGCATTTTTGCTGTTTTTCTTGGATGAAGCTTCGCTGAAACTTAAAATAGGTTCGCATTTTGCGAAGTTTGAGTCACTAATTCGTACTCTGGAAAGTAATTTTGATATTGCGAAAAACTTCTACTAATAATTTTATTTTTTAACCTTTCTAGGTTTTAGTTGAAATGAAAACGCGTTTAAATCTGTAACAAACGATATTATACGATAATTCTTTGGCAGTTTATCTTCATTTGACATCTATACTCAACTCAAGCGAAAGTAAAAGTAAAACCTACTTTTTTGGCAGGTATTTGTTGGATTTCTAAAAAAGCTTCTTAAACAAAACAATCGATCAGTAACACTTTGCTAACTTCTTTAAAGCCATTCAAACAAATGCAACAAAAAACAAGCCAAAATAAAGATCACAAAAGCAATAATAGAATTTTTACTATACATATCAATAATGGAGTCAAAAATAACCATATATAGAACATATAGAATGTTCATTATTTCAACTTGATCAAAGAATTTCAAAATTCCCAATACAAGGGTGTAGCTGAAGTCCTAAAAGGACAGAAAGTGATGAGCCTCATGGAAGTGTTTTGGAGTGTGAGAATTCTGTGGGTCATAGAACTGTCACACAAACCCCAGGTTTGACTAGCATATTGAGTATGAGAAGAAAAAATTGCGTGATAAATGTTGACTAAAAGTTGGGTGGGAACAAAATGACGTAGTTTAGAGAGA
>JAUBWS010059645.1:0-15847 GCA_032270445.1 Darlingtonia californica | reverse complement strand
TATAGGAGAAGAGAGATTGTATCCTAGCAGATTCTTGTCATTTTTATTATCGTATTGCGATCAAAACAGTGCATTAAACAGCGATGTAGGTGCTTTAGAACTCAGAACTTTCTTGCCCTGTTTCAGATTGAGATTCAACTACTCAACCCCTCAACCAGAAGAAATTGTTCATTTTCATGTAGATGAATTTCTTACCACGCGCGAAACAGAAGTTCCTATGGCCCTTAAGAGACTTTCAAGATGGGACCCTTTAGTGAATGGGGCCCCTATAGTGAAGTTAGCCATGCGTTACTTAAATATGTACCCCCTGATTGGGGCCCCAAAGTATTTGGCCGCAATTTTTTATCGTTTGTCTGTTGAATAACACTAATATAAATTATTTCATCTGCAATCTTCATGTGAAAAGGAAGTTGGTGTGAAAGTGTTGGGGACCCCTGGAGAAAGGTACATGCTGGAGACCCTAAGGAACCGCACTCGGTCACTCCCGTCGGATAAACGTAAATCAGTATTGAAAAATTGTGTAATCCAACACTGAGTTGTGTTCTATCGTCAGATACTCCATGATATAACGGCGTTAACATATAACTCAACATGACCTTTCAAAAGAACTAGATAATCAAATCTTACTTACATTATGAAGTACAACCTATGTGTTCAGTCAATAATCTTCCGTGAGGAAATGTAAAGGACCTGCTTGGAATCTCCATATTTTCGTCATCATCCAAACCACCACAACTAAAGTTGAAAAAACAACAATGTCGTATACACCTAAGTACAACATATTTGTGGTTTCTAAAATGCATCATAATGCCTTTTTAACAGGGGCTAAAGAATCGAACCTTAAGAAAAAAGTTCGAGTTAGCGGATGTTCGAGTTCACCGAGCGGTGTTTACAAGAAAGTTACAATGGGTTCGAGTTATTGGATAATATTTTACTAGCTACATAATTTTTAACATTTCTTCTATTAGAATTGTAGATGCCACACGTGTCATTTTAAAGTCGTTGAAATTTATGAGGAAGATATCCAGGACATTATTAAAAAGACGTCTTTAAGACATCTTTAAACATCCAAAACGTAAAGAAGTCTTTGAAATAACAATATACGTTTAGAAAGTCTTCCTGACATCAAGGACATTTAAAAGACGTTTTCAAGACAATTTTTCAATATTCTGAACATCTGAAAGACATGACATTCAAAATAGGTATTTGCGGAACATTCAAAATATATCTTTATGACCCTCATCAGAAGGTTCAAAAGAAGTTTGTATTTCTGAAAATAGACCTTTATGTAGTACGAAAGCATTAACACATACTTGGCAATCTACGTGCCAAACTGTACGTCATCGTTGTCCAATTGGAAAGGATTGCGAACGTGAGCTTGTGCACGTCATTTCCAGAGATAATAATCAAGCTAATTAATAAATTCCTTTTTCGTTTTATCTAGTATCTATATATGGCTTAAGCTATCTAGTTTGCTTTTGTCGGGAGTTGTTTATTTTTCTTTCATATTTTAGAGAATGGGGCCAAAAATGACCAAAGTTCACGCATACATTTTAAATAAACTAAATTTCGTTGGGGTATTAAATTTCATGGATGACCAACTTTGTTTAAGTTGATCATTAAAGGACGCTAGTCCTAAAATCAACAACTTTTTCTCAAACTCAAAAACGTTAAGTTTGGGTGGGAAAACAGTAATTTTTAGGTATCTTTGAGAACTCCTGGGGGAATCATATAAAAAAATTTTCCACATAAAGGGGGGGGGGGGGGTTACAAACAGAATAGTTTGGATGACAACGAAAGGAATTGAGGAATCTGCATCGAGCTCATAAAACCTTGTATTTCTTGAAATGTTTTATTTCAATATCGTATAAATCATTTACAAAATAAAATAAAAATCATTAACAAAGTAAACAAATGTTGTGAATTTTATTATCACAACCTTTATCCTGTAGCCACAGGGACTTTATTTGTTGCACCAATAAATCTTTGAGAACCAATAAAGATACTAACAATAGTCAGCTAAACTTGTAAAATGAAGAGTTTCCCTTTATAGAATTATAGACACAAGAACACTTTTCGCTCTCAACCATTTGTTCATAAGAAAATGCTTCACGAAAATCTTCCATAGCAATTTCGATAGTTGATTCCAGTATTTGTTGGCGAAATTTTGGTTTTATTTCGTGGGTTTGGTTTATAGTGCATCATTACCAGCAATAACACGTCTCTGTGGGTCAGTGTTGTAGCGTCATTTTCGATGGTTGTTTTTGTTTTGGCAGTCTCTGTGTCTATGTAGGTATTTGACACTAGCATGTCTGTTTACCTGATCGCAATGGTTCTTCTGATGTTTGTAGCGTGAGTAATGGGTGAGTTTTGAGGTGGTTTGCTATTACTTGTTGTTATACTAGTTCCAGAAGGTGTTGCAGAATTTGTTTCTGCTAAACATGGTGAAGTTGGTGTTGGTTGGGTACGTGCAGAAAAAACACGAGTGAAATAAGACATTCTTAGACTCGACATTTTCTTGCGTTTTTCTTCAGCAAATTTTCTTGAAAGTATTCAAAAATCTCTTGTCGACTGCACATCGAAAAGAAGTCGTCATAATCAATTTGGCATACAAAGTTCCTTTTAAGTGTCCTGTGGTATCAATCATTAGTAGAACAAAGGATTACGGACAAAATAACAAATCCGAAATACAAATTGAATAGATTGATATTGCATGACGTAAAAGAGGATCTTTTAAACTACAAAGGCAGTCAAGACTAATTACAAAGGAAATCAAGACTAATTTGATTGCCACTTTTGTATCCTTTCTGTTGAAGTAATCCTAAAGTTTAAGTAGTTTCATACCTTTATACCTCTTCAACTTTTAAAACCCCGTTGCAGCGGGGTTCTAGGGGACACAGCCCCCCTCCCCCGAAGCAAAATCTTAAGATAAAAATCTACTCTTCGATTGGCTGAACATAATATAACGTATATTCATTTTTTTTATATATTCAGCTATTCAGAAAAAGGGTTGAGATTTGGCTGTTTGAACTTAATTGTTAGCGTTTTTCATATGTTTACATATATTTTTCTTACTTTTCCCCAGAACGGGAGAAATTTTACATAGTCTGAAATCGAGGGTCACCCAGTCATATCGGGAGAGAGTTTGAACATGTCATATGAGTGTTTAGTAAATTTAGGATCCATCACAGTGTGTCCAGGGCCCAAAAATAAAAATTTAAAAAAATAAGAAAACACGCCAGGTATTTAGCCAAATTATAAGCGTATCAAATTTTAGCAATACTTGAACATTCATGGCTTTTCTAGAATGTCCCAAAGATTTTTAGTAAATTTAGGGTACAGGGTAACCAAAAATGCAAAGAACAACTCAACTAAGTGGGCCAAGCCATAACAGAACCCTCACCTTCTCTCTAGCGCCCCACAGTATTTTTTGAAAACGTGACACTTGTCATTTGACTGTCAATTTCGTCATTAAATTGATGTCGAAGATGGATCATTAATAATTGAGATTAGTTTGCGGCTAATGACATTATTCAAAAACAAAGTTTATTTGCAGAAATTATACTATATAATAAACGAAAACGTCGAAACCATGTAAAGAGGGAAACCAAAGCCCACGCATGGAGAACAACTTCTGTCTGACCTGTTTCGTATGAAGTCTGGTATTCTGAAAGGGATTTCTCGATCTTTTATGTGAAAAAATAAACTGTTGAAAACCCTTAAGTGAAATGTTATGATTTCATGATTTTGAAAAACGTTGTCTTCCTTGTTGTCCATGTTCCGGTTTCTGTTGCGTGGGTCTTGTGGGTTTCAACGTAAGATATGAATTTTCACAATGTTAGCTCCTTTTTTTCAAAGATTTTATAAGTGACGTCACAAGCAACATTGAATATCAAAGCGTTTTTTCCTTGCTTCACTGGACGATAAATCAGCTCGCTTTAGCTCGTACAATATGGGTATACCTTAAGGGAAGAAATTTTGGCGCAATTTGGCGCAATTTATTTTGGCGAATCCAGAAAAAAAATTAATTTGGCGGGAATTATTTTTGGCGAATTGGAAAAAATTGCGACGTTGTATGACATCGCGCGGTCGTTGGGCAACGTCAAAACGGCGTCTTGTGCTAACAGGGGATCCTCGAAACAAACTAAAAATCTTACCAACTGAGAAGATGAATCATCTATCTGTGCTTGCGTCAGCATCTTGTTATTTATTTGTATTAAATTGGACCTAAAGGAAATATTTAAGAAAATATAAGAATTTTTACTGTTGAAAGAAGTTTTGAAGAAAATTGAAACACTTTCCTTTCTTTATCATATAGATTAGAAGGAAATGTGGAATTCCACTCATTTTCGGGCCCGCCAAATCTCGTTTGGCCAAGGAAAATTTTCTTTTTTTCAAAGAAACGTCGTAGAACGTGAAAAAAATTAAGAATTTTTGATAGACATTTCCTATTTCTCACTCGGTCATGAAGCTTTAGGTTTTTCGTATGGTATTCAAACTCATTAAGGGGCTGTTCATATGAGAAAAATCAGCCCGACAAAACGGGCTGTCTCGGTTTGCCGAGATCTCGGCTCTCTTATCAAATTCTTATAAAAATCTACTCTAGAGTACCGAATAATCGTCTCCCCCCCCCCGATTATTATTTTGAAAAATTTTCCAACCCCCCTCCCCCAATTTTATTCCGACCCCCCTATTATTAATTTCAAAGACTTTTACAATTCAAATTCGGAACCAACATGAGAGTGCGTACAGATCTGCACGAAATTCATTAAAAAACGCATAAGAAACGAAAAAAAAATTCAGCATGATACTTGAATTTATATCCATATGATTTTATATCATAAGAGAAAACTTGTGGGACTGAAGTTTATGACAGTATTTTGTTCTTCCTTCACTATATTTGTACCAAAAAAAAGGAAAAGCTCTAGCCCGGCTAGCTCTAGCAATCACACCACTAAACCGCGTAGGAAAATAAACATGGGTACGAATATTTTGAATGTTTTGATCACGGAATTTTGGAAGTCTTTAGAGCGGAGCGTGCGGTTAAGTGAGTAGCGAAACTGAATATAAGATTAGGCTAAGTAGGCTGGAAACATTGTAATGCGCATGTCTTATTTTCAAAACAATAGAAAAATTGTCAACAAATATCACGTGACTACATCGGCCGGTTTGAAAAACATTGTAATACACATGTATTATTTCTAAAACAACAGAAAAAATTCAACTAAATATTCAAAACTTTATTGACTTTTCAAAAACAAAACTGAGAAAACCTCATATGAGGTGTGAATTTCAGCCCTGCTAACCGAGACAGCCCTGTTAAGCGGGCTCATATGAACAGCCCCTAAGTTAGCGACGTTTCGCTAGATTTAGGCGAGTAATTATAGAGTTCGAAATTTTCACATGGTTTGGACTCGATTATTAAATTGATACACTTATAGACTTAACCATAAGTCATTAATTTATCGTACGGTTTGGAATCCGTCATTAAAGTTATTTTCTTTTCCTAACCCCACTATTAAGTTATTACCCTTCCCTCGATTAAGTTAAGCCATTAACTGATAATATGGTTTTCATTTCTAATTTTGATTGTTCTTCTTCGTACTTCGTGTAAAAAAATGGTTTTATGTATTATTAAATTTTGCAATACATTAAAGGAAGAAACTTTCAATGTCGCAATTTTAACCTTATTTGCGAAATTTTATTCCCCGAAATTATTCTTTCGTGAACAAATCGTTGAAAATAGCAAAAACTTGTTGCTTTTTATCACAAGTTTCGACTGATCTTTTCTTTGTTTTTCTTGAATCCACGATATTTCCGTCCCGAAAATTGTAATAAATCCATCTAGCTGCGAAAGTTTCTTCCCGCTCGTGAAGGACCGCGAAATTACTTCATTAAAAGTAGAGGAATCGTAAGAAAGGGGCTTTGAAATCACTTGTAACAACCACACATACAGGTCAATAAATTATCTTATTAACTGGTCTGACGTCGAGCCGGTTAATATGACTAAATTGAAGAATTAACCTTGCAAGCTCGTTCTGTACTTTGGTTGCGGGCAATAGTTCGCCGTACAGACCTCCAGAAACAGTTATGATTCCATAAATAAATTCTAGGTCTAAAACCCCACACTAGCCCAGCTGATGAACCGTGATACGGTGAAATAAGCTTGTCCTGGGATATGTATATTTCGCTCTTTTAATTGTTGAATTGAGCACTCTGTATCGTCAGCATGAGTGTTCCGCTCCGAACACGTCCACTACTTAGCACTTCGCATAGCTGTCCATTAGAGCATTGAGCACTCTATGGAAAGTGGAAGAGTGTTTTTCTTTTGCGTGCCGTTGAAATAGAAAACACTCCTACACATGGGTTTTTTAACAATTTTGCACACTGAGTTGACCAAGTGTTTTGAAATCAGATGTGAAATTATTCGGCATCGAAACAAATGAATCGAAAAATATAATTTGTAGGATTGGAAAAAGCTCGAGCAAAAAACGGATTAAAAAATTTGAGGATCGAAAAAAATTATATTTCAAAAACTACTCGTTTCATTTAAATAAACATTTCTTCATAGCCATGCCAGACATTTGACTTTTAACGATCGATGACGTCATTAGTTCTCAGTCAACCAAACAAAGAGGAGAATAAATCATTTCTGAAAAAGAAAATGAAAACATTAAATTTTGACCAGATGTTATATATATATACATTAAATGGAAAAGAACGAATATTAGGTGGAGAATTTATTGCATAAATCACCATTACAATGAACGTGCTAAATACTAAAAAATCAAATCTACATTCACAGTTTACCAAATTAAGGTATCTAAACACAGCATACAACATATTACACATCTGTAATTCTTCTAAACAATTTACAAAAAAAAAAAGGGAGAAGGGTTACAGATAAATACCTTGCTTGATCTGACATTAATCCTACTTCTTGTGGTGCCATAAAACTAACTAACTTTTGATGGACATCGTATCTAAAATACAAATTATTGTTACCACATCTACTACAGTGCAGTTCATCTTTGAACAGTATTGACCTCTTCAGTTTTATTGTTATTGAGGGTCCTGCCTTCCATTGGAAGCACCATTAAGTGCAAGGGAAAATTTCGACCAAGCCACATTATCTACTGGATGAATTACTTTAGTTATCGATACAACTATTTCACAGCAATTGATCGAAGCCAAGTTTTTAGCCGACTATTGAGTACAATTAACTCACTTCAACTATATCGCTTCTCATAATTTCTCCACTAAAAGTCACCTCGCGAAAAAATGATGTTTTATGATTGCAATGGATGCCTCGTGATGAGGTCACACTCAGGACGCTATGATCCTGTAAGTTCAGTGGGTAATCGATGAGCTACGGGCCCCATTTGATGCTTTCAATTTTTTTTCCTTTTTCGGATGCCTTATTAGTTCAAATCGCAAATGGCGAAACTCCTAACGAAACTTGATTACGAAGACTTCAATGGCGCAAAATACATACGGCTTACACTTGCAGATGGTTCATAATTGGAAGAATTTTTTCTGCTTAAATGAATACCAAATTTTAGGAGCAGCTTAGCTGTTACTTACCAGTCCAACTCTTATATACATATGGGGGGATTGCTTGTGAGTATTCTTAAGCCAAACGCGATGTATATAAAATACACAAGATTTTAAATGTAAAAGAAAATTTGATATTTCATACCTTACTTTTCTACCTTTACTAGCTCGAGTATCAATTTTCCTTTTCACTTTTGTTCGTAATTTTTGTAATTCTAACCAACGCCTAAAGAAGAAATTAATATATGTTATCGCAAGAGCTGGAAGAACTGGCTTTTTAAGGAATGAATAATGCATTTACCATATCTCATTACCCTTTGTTTACAGGGAATAGGAATTTTATTAGAGTAGGTTTTATGCATTGAAATTTCTTTTCGTGTTTCTAAAGCTTACGGCTGTCGAAATTAGTGACGGCGAAATCTGAAATCAAAAGCCAAATCCAAACGCTCGACTCCTGCCTTTTCGTCATCAAAGTAAGTGTCGTTGATACTTGTAGTTTCGATTAAAGACCTTGCATGCTACTAGAAGACCCGTTTTACACCAAAGAGCTTAACAAATTTAAAATTTTGTTGCAACTTCTGTTACGTAAAAAAAAACCGTTGCTTTCGATATGTTAACTGATGCAAATACGGATACTTAGAGTAAAATCTGCGTTTGGTAGGATTCGATTCCTTGACATCTATTGTCCATCCATTAGGAGGCCGTCGTCTTGTCAACTGAGCTATCTACACCTCAATATTCGTAATAAATCTAGATTTTTATTGTACTTAAGTCCCGCTATTATCTTCTCTGAAATAACACAAAAAAGAACAAATTAGTTAGTATACCTTCCACTAGCAACCGGGTCATCATCGTTCGATGAAAGATTGGATTTCCGTTCGATCAGTTCTTTCAGCATCTAAAAACAGAATCACAACTTAGTAATTTGAAGTTACAATGTGAAGTGAAATCCAGCTCGCTACGATACAATTGACAATCGGCAAGATCCGTCGGAAAACATACGGATCTGGTGGGACTCAATCCCATGACCTAGTCTTTCTAAAAAAAATAAAATCATCACCTGATATTTTGTTTACGTATTATGACGTCATTTTTCGAGTTACTAACTCGAGTTTTTTCAGTTTTATTCATTTCTCGAGTTACTAACTCGAAATGGAAAAAAAAAAAAAAAAAGACTGCGAGTAAGTAACTCGAAATGGAAAAACAACTTAAATTTTTTCGAGTTACTAACTCGAAAAGGAAAAGCAAATTTATAATTCTCGAGTTATTAACTCGAAACTTGATTCCAAAGAAGTTAGAATAAGTTTATTCTATTCTATTATTCCAGTGTTTGATCATAGCTCGAGAGTCATAAATTTGTTTTTCCATTTCGAGTTAGTAACTCGAGAATCATAAATTTGTTTTTCCATTTCGAATTAGTAACTCGAGAATCATAAATTTGCTTTTCAATTTCGAGTTAGTAGCTCGAGAATTATTTTTTTGTTTTTCCAAAAACGAGTTTGGCTTAGTAAGGCTATCCACAATAAACAGCAGTTTCTATCTATCTGCCAAAATAAATACATTAGCAAGACTCATCCATAACAGCTTATAATACCTCATGGTAGAAATCACTGTCGTCAAATATTTCTTCATCATAATTTTTGAGATGTGGGTCAACCTGAAAAAACATATACAAAATTTTTATCTAACCAATCATATTTAAATTGATCGATTTTTCACCCAGAATAGCCTCTTCTTGAACTCCTTTAAATGACAGAGGTTTTTTAGCAAGGCTTTAACAACCACTTTGAATCGCTGCGCTAAATTGAGCTACAGTATACTTTCAATAAGTGGGACACTGAAGGGACCAAGCGTACAGAGAATGAATAAATAAACAAATAAGTCTCTTTTTCAAAAGGTGAAGATTATACTCAACCCGGAAACAAGAGTGAGGTAAACAGCTCAAAAAATGTGCGAGGAAAGAATATGACAATTATAAGTGAATGGTGAATATCAGGACCCTTTATATCTAAGCTCAAAGTCATAGCCACACTCACCTACCACTCTTGCAATAAAAGGACTATCTTACAAAGTAAAATTCCTAAAGGAAAGAAATTTTCGTGTATTTTATATTCTTGGTTGACCAGTTCAAAACCACCTATTACACTCCTAAAAGTTTGCTTTGCAGAGTAAAAATTCTTCGTACCTCATGGTCGTCATTATTTGATGTATCTTCTTCAACTTTTCCCAGTATGTTATATAAAGTCCGCTTCAATTGCGATCGTTTCACTAACCTCTCTTTATCCGATAATACCTGGTGAGAAAAGTGTGTTATAAAGAATGACTAAAAAACTGCCAAGTCGGCAAAATCATGAAGAACGTTCCATAAGGTGTTGTTTTGTGGAGACTGTTTTAATAAAGTTAGATACTATAGGGTAGCTGCTATGTATCCCATCCCTCTCATTGTTAGCTGGTCCTCAACTCGTTAAGGTTTTACAACTCACAATGTTATAAAGAGTTCCAACGAAGGATTTGACTCCTAGCAAAAGCAGAAAGAAAAATTGTGAAGAGATTTTAAACAACGTTTATCAACGTAACGTAAAATAATTGTACATAAAAATGCTCTTTATAGTCTTTTGCATAATTTGTATCTATATAGCAATATGTTCACTTTTATTTCATTACGAGCGTTGTAGAGATATATTTTGATATTGTTTCCAACAAGATGACGTGAGACAAAATGGCAGACGATTTTAATTCTAAATAATGCATTGCTTGCACGGAAAATTCAATAAAACATTTCGGAAAAAGCAAGGAGAGGGGTTGAAAAATTTAGAACAAGTGAAGGTGGGATTCCATGAGGGAGTATATTGATTGTTTCATTAAAATACACCATGTGTATGAAAGTAAGACACCTTTTTTACCAAGTAATAATAAAGAAATCAAATTATTAATAAACAAGGGGTTCTGATAATTGAGCGTGCGGTCGGAAATTTTTTTAAACAGGTAATATTACCGTGTTTGGCTCTTTTTTTAAATGGAAACTAAAAATGCTTGGTTTTCACTGTTTATGGCATTTCATTTTTGAACCTATAAATTAAAATTGCTAACAAGACCCTATTGGAATTCCAATATCCTTAACCCACAAAATCCAAAAAAGGTCAATGCAAGCCCTTTTCAGCAGACTACTGCATTATTTATAGTGAGTAAAAAGTGGAAAATTATATCAAAAATTAACTGTTTCTTTGGTTTCATACCAGACATTTGAAAATAACATACCTGTTTAATTTGCTGGAGTGTTGATGTCTCAAAAGCGCTAAATCCCTAAAAACAATATTGAAAATTAAGCAAACTTTGTTATAATCAACTTCATTGCGAAATTTAGCTTCGGTGTCTATACTGACAATCAAAGTATAACGACAGATTGAAGAAAATAAACATATTTATTTTATCGACACCCAAAAATTAATTAAGGGCCGCTTGGTGTCGCTCAAACAAATCAGTCACCTTATCGTGAAAGCGAAAAGTATTTCGGACAAAAAGGTTTTGTCTGACAAATTTTCAAAACATTTTTTTTTAGTGCTTAACATGGAATTATGTTTCCAAATAAATGAAATTTCGACATTTATGTTCGATGGAAAAAGTTGTCTTTCGACATTATTTTGTCCTATAAGTTTTTCCCAATGGGAAAAAGCGTTGAAAAACCCATGTGAAGGAATGTTTTGAATTTAAACGGCAAGCACGACTGCGCGCCGTCTTAATCGAAAATCACTCCTTCACATAGGGTTTTTACCAATTTTGCCGCTGAAGATGCAAATAGAAATTAGCAGCGGAGTTTGCAAACGAAATGAATACAGGAAAAACCATATCTTGTGTGCTAAACTTTCACGTAATGATTATTACGACTACAATATTTAACAACAAACTACTGTGCTGACGTTAGCAGACTAAATCATGTTTTCAAATACTTAAAATTTTTCATTAATGTTTAAAAATGTTGAAATAAAAATTTTATCGAACAAAACAGATCACTTTTACTTACTTTTGTTTTTCCCGTCATCAACCTCGTTTTGTCAAACCATTTAGTTATGGTTGTATCACGAAATGTACAGAATTGTTTATGTCTTTTACTAAGTTCCTCTTCATAATCTTCTATATTCTAAAATGAAATTGAAGTATAACAAAACCTCCTTAGGCCTTTTCAGTCCTTCCTGAACTGTTATTAATGAATGTCCTGCCTTGTTTTAAATACCTCAGGGCACCATGTAGAATTAACAGTGATTGACAAGCTTCACTAAAGGTCTTGTAAAGGAGTTGAACTTGGGACTCTACAGTAGTTTAATATCTTCAACAAACCTAAGCCATTGTTAGCCTGGTCTTTCCTTAACCAATGAGCGAATAAGTCTTTGCTTACGGGGATTCACTACAAACTCTGCCCCCCCCCCCCATCAATTTTCTCTTTACACTGGCAATATTGAAAATGCAGGCTACAGAGGGAATCAACAACGTCAGCTATCAGCTATGAAACAAATCTCCATAAAAAAATCTGCTTACAAGTTTACGTTTTCTTTTACTTGGTAAGTTCAATGACTGAGTATCATCTTTCTTTTTATCTTCATCTTCATTGATCTCATCATCAGTATCACTTGGTATCTCTTCATCTTCGTCATCTTCTATCTTCCCACTTTGGGTATCACCACTCAGTAGTTGCTCAGTTTCTTTATTATTTTCAAATAACTCTTGTTGCAATTTGAGTAAATTGCTTAATAGTGTGAATATTGAAGATTTGACTGAAGTAACAAACAACAAATTACAATGAATTAACAGATCATTATGGACATTCCATGTGTCTGAAAAAACACAGATGAGATGAGGTCATTCCGTGTGTCTGAAAACACACAGATGAAAAATATCTTTATTAAACCAAATTTTTTCTGTGTCTTTTTTAAGATCCACTAACCTTTAATTAGCTACTGCACTGAGAACAGTGAGTTAGATAATCAATTTGGAAAAACGAACTCAGGGTTGAACAGTGTATGTTAATCACAGAGCGTTGCAAAAATTACTTCAAAACGTCACAAAACAATTTACAGCTTTGGATTAGGGTAGGGCGGCAAAAACTGGCCATTTTTATTTAAAATTGAACGTACTTTCAGAAACATGGGGTCCCAAGGTCGAAAAATGTTTAGTTCGTGAGATATGAGCATTTGAATATTGGTAGATGCAATGCCCGCCCTGCGGTGCTATCAGACTTGAATCCTGCAAAATGATGTTGTGTTTTCTTCATACATAAATTTTGGGCTGACACTTTTGGAAATTTCAACTCACCATCTTGATAAGATTGTTGTATTTGTGGGCCTCCTTCTTTTAAGAAAAGTTTGACGTTTTCTTTCTGTGGCAGGGTGTTGGCAAGCTGCACCGACTTCTGCAGGCGAATTCTTGATTCTAGAAGCTTGTCTAATAAATCTGAAACAAAAACATGTTTTATTGAAATATTAAAATCCTATAGAGCTTCCAGCATAGATGGCATGCTACAGTATTGATTGATAAGTTTGAGTGACAGTATCAAAGGAAATGTTTATTATTTGACTATATTTATCTCTGAAATGACTGATATGGTCATCAATTGATGGTTCAAGAGTTTATATTGACCATCTGGCCTATACTTCTTTATTTACATACATACCTTCTCTCAAAGTACTCATATAAATATTTATATCTATCCTGCTTTAGTAGCTCTATTCATTACATTCTTCCTCCTACTATAACCTGATTGACCTAACTCTACAACGTTTGTTTTTACTATCACTACTCGTTAAACCTTTTATGTTATATTACCATTCTAGTGGTTGTCCATTGTGATGTCTTGCTCATTTGTATTTGTCATTAAATTTTCTATTGCTTGCCACCTGACAACTGAGGCAAAAGAGTTTAGCACTCTTACTATATATATTTACTATATTTATTACACAAAAATTTGTAGGGTTTACACCTTCATTTAAAAAATGGGGTATATCATATCCAACGAAGTCCCTATGGTTTGACCCTCATCCCTCTACTACTAAAAGTCTGTCTCAAAAAGAGTCACAGATGGGAAACATTTATCATATTTTCATGATTTTGTTTACGTATGATAGTCAATGATACCTCATTGGAAAGATAGTCTGGAGTGGAACAATTATAAATTATTTTTTTAAGTCTTAGATTTGAAAATAAAGAAAAACGAAGAAGAAAAATTGGACTTTTTTTCTACGTAAGCTACAAACTCCTAATTTGGTATGCAAAAACTTCAATCTTTGCTGATTTCAAATATATGATTGTTTTTCTTGTATCTTCATTAACAATATAAACCATTTAGGCCATTTTTGCACATTTTAAACGCCTATATTTTCTTAAGCAATGAAGATAAGATAAAACACTTCATTTTAAAATAATATCCATAATATTCCACTCCAGATTATCTCTCCAATGAGGTATCATATACTATCATACGTAAACACATGACAAACATTTCCCAACTGTCATTTTTTTTAGACAGACTATAATTACACACCTGCTTTCAAAAATTAAAGATCTTTACCCTACCCCCTCCCAGTTTTTTTGTAATAACCCTGAAAGCTTTTGCCTTCAAATTTTCAGGCCTTTACCTAAATTTATCACTACATTGAATTTTCTCATTCCCATGGCAACCACAGGTTCCTTGATACTAGGTAGTAATTACGCAAGTTTGACATTAGCTTACAATATGTCTGCAATTTTACAAGTCAATGAATTTGTATTAGTCTTTGGTTTCAAAAAATGACATTAAACTGCCTTCATATGTTGCTAGAACCATTTTTGACTGTCTGATTTATATGTGTCTGGAAAGTTGCATTTTAAACAAAATTACGTAGTCACTAATCAATGACATCATCATGAAAACTTTGCCGTCATGTTGTACCTTTTCTTATGCTCTATAAGTGTACCAAGTTTCATGATAATAGCATTACTAGTTCAGGAGCTAAGCAGGGCATAACGAGCCTCCTCTCAAAAATCTTTAAGTTTGTCAGAAATATGTATAGAGTGGGTACCAAAAAATAACAGTGAGAAAAAAACTATAGAACATGAATATTCTTACCTAATTGGTGTTTTGTTGCTTCTCCTTTCTTCTTATCACTAGTTTTATTAGATGCTGAAAAGTTGTCAACATCAATATCCTCTTCAACATCATTTTCATCAACCTGTCCACCAAGAAGATCTTTGGGAATCTTACTGATATCCAAGTTCAATGCACCGTCATCATCATCGTCAATGTAATCACTTTCATCTTCCTCCTCACCTTTAATTTCTTCTTCCTCACTTTCCATTTCTTCATGTCTGTCATCTCCCTGATCTGAATCCTCTTCATCTTTACCAGATTCAATTTCTTCATCCATTTCATCATCAATGCCTTTTTTGTTAACTTCATTTTCATCATCTTCAGATGTATCATTTTCACTTTCATTTGTGTTTAATTCTTCATCACTTTCCACTACATCATCACCACTTTCATCGTCACTTTCATCTAAAAATACGTGGCAGCAAGAGGCTACAATGAATATCCGTTTCAAATGGAGAGATACTTTTTCGAACTTTCTGTCTAGACTAACTAACTTTCTATAGAAATTTATCTCTTTAATACCGTAAATCTGTTTTCAGCAACAGAAACTATACACGCTACCGTAAATGGGGGGGGGGGGGACTTTGACATTGACGAGGCGAGATTGACACACCACAAAGTCCAGCTTCCAAATGTCAACAAAATAAAAAATTTTAGATACCAAAGCAACGCGTCTGTTAACCAAATTGTCAACTAATCTGTTTTTAGCAACAGAAACTGTAAAAATTTAAAGCATATATACACTTTATTATTCTATAAATCCGTTTTAATTGTTTGTAAGCAATTCTTTTTTGTTTGTGTTTTCTTTCTTTCTTTACTTGTGAGATTTGTGGGCCACCGTCATATTCCTTTGGTATAAACATATAAAAAATGTTTACATTACTTTACTTAAACTTTAGAACTGATGTCCGAAATTTTAAAAAGAGCACACTGAGATTTAGCACAACAATTCTACGTGTTTGTATTAAAAAAATAAGCGGAAGTAGTTTATTTTACAACATATTTGAATATATATTGAATATTTTTAGATATGTATATACCGTAGATGGGGGTGCCTTTGACATTGATAAGGCGAGATTGACACACCATAACAAACAAAATTTTCTGGTCTGCACTTTAAAACTTCACAATGTTTACATGTTCGAGCTTAGTTGCAGATTAAAACAGAATTGCCTC
>JAUBWS010059634.1:0-15850 GCA_032270445.1 Darlingtonia californica | reverse complement strand
TTGCATGGTTTACGGAAGAAAAAAATTTGTGCTTGGTTTTTTTTGCGACGTTCCCACATGGTTTAGTGTGTTCCAGAACACTAAACCACGATGTCTGGCACACGTTAACCCACGTTAACCCATCGTGGAAACCAACCTTAAGTAACAACGTCGTAAAAATGTCATCATGTATTGTCAATAAAGACCCATCGTGTCCTCCTGAAATTTTCTTACCTCTTACTACCCCGCTACCCCTCTGGTTCCGCGCCTTTGAAAAGATGATTTCTTCATAAAATCTCTCCATGCAAACTACAAGACATTTTTTCGCAATTTGGTTATCTATCTATCATATACCTGCGGAATCGTGTAGTTCAATTAAAAAACAACAGATAAGGATTGGATTAATTGAGCCAGAAAAAATTTGATTAAGATAATACAGTTATAGTATGTAGTTGAACTGTATAAAGTTTTACAATATATGGTGACAACATTATGAAAATAAATACAGTCTAAACATTTGTGACGTAAATAAATCCTATTTTTAATTTCCCGTCCAGTGCATCTAAATGTTTCATAAAAAAGAGACATATTGTTAACGATTCATTCTGCTACGTACCATGGCACTGAAAGACATTTTAGATAAAATACTCCAACTTATGGTTCTTACTGCCAACGTTTCAAACCGTTTAAGATTTAAATAGAAAGGAAAACGTCATTGATGAAAGGTTCTGCCGAAAAAAAAACATTTAAAACAAACGAAACAAACAGATAAAACAACGTAAATAACAAATAGGAAACTATATTTACCCAAGTCCTTTTCTCTGTGTTTGGAAAAGAAGTGAGTAGTTATTGTTACAAAAACTTTATTTAGGTAAACTTATAAATAAGAACAATTTCGTAATAGAGGCAAGCTCTGACCAAAACGGACACATAATTAACCTATCACAATCCAACCTTGTACTCACATAATGATTTTCGAACTTAACATCATCTTCATACACTTGAAAATCACGTGAGTTAACACACTCTGATGAAGAAGGTTTCACTGATCTGCAAGTTTACATCGAAACAGTTATGCTAAGAATTTTCTTAGGGTCGTATCATACAAATTCAAGAACTAGCTGCAGTCTGATCAACAAGACTTGGAATCTGCTTTTTAATTTGTTCTATGGCCTGAAGTGCATATAAGATAGCGGCTAAACCTTGTAAGAATGTCCTTAAGTAATAATTTTCGCGCATCCCCGCCCCAAAAAAAAGATTTCATACGAACTAATTTTCGCGCAACGTCAGATGTACTTTATTGCGCATGTACTAATTTTTAATTTATTTCAATGAAAGCGAGAAAAATTAGCAAACTATTTGGAAGAAATGTAAGTATTTTTTGAAAAATATCATGATATATGATATCATAGCACAAAACGGTACTAATTCCCGCGCAACCTCATGTGTACTTTTTTTTGCGCCAATGAGCGAAATTCAGTACCTTTAAGGTAACTCATGAATAATAGATGTCCATGGTTTAAATCCTTATAAACGACACTATACTCTTTTTTAAAAGAACCAGATAACTTTTGTTCAACTTCAATGTTCTTAGTTTTTCGGCCAATTCAAGCCTCAATTGTTCTTATCAATGGTTCTTATTGTAAATTCTAAAGAACATTAAAAACATTATTGCCATAATATACAGAGTACAGCATTTTTTCTACAGTAAATTGTATAACAACCCTTGCCAAGAGATAGCTATACCATTGATTTTACTTCAAGAATGATCATTAAGTCATTTAAAATACATATGATATTGTACTAGGATTGTTATTTTATTCAATCAAAGAACTATTTGATTTTGTTGTTATTTCAAGCAAACTGAAACTGAACTGAGCCTTAGCTTGTTCTTATTTTGTTCTTATTTTTGGAAGAATCTGAGCTTCAATGTTCTTATAAAGCTTACAAAAAAAGAGTGTACGTAAGAGCAATATTCATGGAACCAAGTACATATTACATATGCCATGAATCAACAGATCCTTCACTTATGTGAATTTCCAACAACCGCAGAAGTAATGGATCGAGTGGGGATTAAACCCACGATGTTATAAGAGAAATGTCGTGGGTTCAATCCCAACTCGATCTGTTACCTTTGCGGTTGTTGGAAATTCACGTTAGTGCAAGATCTGTCGAATCATTATGACACAAATATGTTTCGTGATTTTAAGGTCAAGACTTGCAGTTGATAAAATCAACACAGCATCAAATGTTATGACCAGTGCCTTGAGTGAAAACATCACACTGTAAACGGTTTTAAATGAAATTTTTAAGAATCAAAAAAGTGAATTTTTAAGGTTAAGGGGTTAACTGTTTAGAGGTTAAGAGGCTTTTTATAAAAATCACGGTGCTCAAATACGTCATCAGGAAAATTAAGGGTTTTTTGATAGTATTTTAGGGTATATCAAAAAAGTATAGTGAAAAAGTAAAATTGTTTTGTAAAATAACCAAAAGGTTAAATCTTTCAGTTTTGGTACCAATAAAAAGCTACACTTCTCCTCTATGAATAGTAAAACAATTAAGGCTAATGACCGATTTGTTAATTCGCAAATTTAAATTAAAGTCATGAAGTTGGGATTTTGAAAAGTTGATATAGCTTTAAATGGAGGAAATCACAAATCTCAATCAAAAAGTTTTTTAAAAATGTAATTTTATCACAACTGAAAGATGTTACCTTTTTGTTATTTTATAAAACAATTTTACTTTTTCATTATACTTTATAGATAGATATAATTTTAATAAAAATGGTGCAATACTGCTATTGATTTGGTTTTATTCTGCAATAAAAATTATAGGTGAAGTTTCCAGCAATCAACTTTTTGAAATCATAGCTTTGGAATGGGAACACTATGGCCACCAGGATGCTTGTAAGAAAACGGAATCATAGATTTTTTGCAATTTTTTTTTTAATCTGTGTGCGGAATGTCATGTTGCAGTTCAGGGTAGCCTCAAAAGTTTGCATTTCATGGCAATAAACCTTAAAAATTGCAAATTATTCCAAATAAATCCAAGTTAATCCAATTTTACTCTAAAGTATTCGAATTGCAAATCTGACGTCAAATTGAGATCGTCGTTGAAAATTGCCGTATGTTCAAAATGAAACATTTATTCCAACCGAAAAATACTCAATTTTTTCGAAATCTTAACCCAATAAATTTAATCAAATTAATACAACTTGGACAAGTCTGATAACATTTTTCTTCAACATAACAAATTGATATGCGTAAGCTCTAAACAATCAAAATATTACATTTTTCTTGAAATGGCTTAAGCTTAAAACCCCTTTTCACACAGTTCCAGGTAGAAAAATTTGCTTTGTGTTTATGAGCTCATCGACCTTAATACCAACAACACGATATATCAGAGACAACGCTCGCCGAAACCACTCAATCATTGTTTTTAAATATTTTACAGAAAGAAATTCCGAGTACATACGAATTATTTTACTTAAGAGAGAGAGAGCTCTCTTTACCACCCAAGAACTCCGAACAGACGAACAGAGCAGAAAGATACAGTAAATTTTAGGTAACTCGAACACTCAATAACTCACACTAAGTATATTTGATTATTTTGATTATTAGTTCTCTTGCAACTCGATAAGTCGATTATTGCAAACTCATTTCAACGGCTCTTGGAGTCATCTGGATAATATACCGTATGAGATTATAGCTAAATGTTTTTGCACCACGATGTTTGCTGCACAAAACCACCTTGCAAATAAACTCATTCATGCAAAACTGCCCATTTGAAAAATGTGTCTGTCCATATTTGAAACTGTCCATTTACAACTGTCCATTTGAAAAACTTTTAAAGATATGTACCCTAATCAGGCAAATTTCCAGTGTTACTTTTAAACGCATCAAACAAGACCGTCAGACAAACAAGCATCACATTACCAAATTTATTCTATGATTTACAGAGTCAGGTATTTCAAATATGCTGCTTTTTATTGACTTTAATTTTGATAAAGGATTTCAATCTTATTTATATATCAAAGGAAATACAGGTACTATAAAATGATGAAAGCCAATTATGTTTGATTTCTAGCTACTAGCATATAAGCGCAACTAATTGATATCAAAGCTGGCTTATGATAACGGTGCCTTTTGAATCAAATTCTCTTTAAATCGATTTCAATTATGTGAGTAATAAACATTCAGCATGTTACTGCCTTCAAACGAGCCTTAAAAAGTGCAGTATCAAGCTAGGTTAGGCACGGCTTTGCTTGGCCTGTACTGAACTTGCATGACCAGATTATTTTGGCTTTTTTGATTAGCTAAATCTCTTTTTTGAAGGCTTAATGCGGTGGTGTTACGCTTATCGCGTTAAAGTGGGGACCAGGCTTATTGGGTCTGACATGAGCAAGAAGGCGATGCATGTGTAAAATAAAAAATCTAAAAAAACATTAATATGTGATTGTGATTGCCAATAGAAGCAAACTTAATAATAATTTTCATTGAAGATCGGAAGAAGTTTAAGGGCGGAACTTTTTTCATGATGCTAGCAATAAGCAATAATTTACAAAATTGCCATTTTGTAGAAAAT
Organism: Darlingtonia californica; assembly: GCA_032270445.1. Lineage (NCBI taxonomy): Eukaryota > Viridiplantae > Streptophyta > Magnoliopsida > Ericales > Sarraceniaceae > Darlingtonia > Darlingtonia californica. The sequence continues at coordinate 11,287 of JAUBWS010059634.1, read as the reverse complement.
GGCATATTCAGATTTTTAGGAAAGCGGCACCACCCAATATCGAAAAAAATTATTTGACGTCATAAGTCCAAAGAAAATAAATCATGTTTAACTAGTTTTAAGCAAGTTTAACAAGTAAAAACTGGAAAAACATGTTTTCTAATCTTGTTTTACAATGAAGAAATCCAAATGGAGAAGTTTTTTTGACGTCAATTTTGGAGGAAAAAAGGTATAAAAAGGCAGTAACTGTAACTTTATCATCATTCGCTTTTTGAAAGCGAATTAGCGAAACGAAGAAGCAAATAAATAAAGAGAAAGAAATAGAAAATAGAGAAGATTAAACACAAAAGACGCTATCCTTGTCATCATCATGGCAGCTAGAAGGCTAGTTGAAGCTATTAACGAAAATCGATTGATTACTCAATCCAATCCAAAACTGATACAAGTGCACGGAGCAAATCCAGCAAATATTTTATTACAAGAAGACACTGATGATGCAAACGACACTTCTATTGGTATGTTTTTCTTATGTTCACCATTTTGGATAGGGCAAAATATATAATACATATTAATCAAAACCTTAAACTCGCAACGCGCCCATTCGAATTACATCAAAATTTCAAGTCAAAACGACTAATAGACTTGCAGCTATTGAGAATTTAAGAATTTGTTATGCAAAATACCAACCAGACAAATGACAAAACTGATATTTTCAAGATCGACTGTAGACTAGATTTCTAGTCTATATTTTTTTCAATCGGACTCAAATTTTTTTTTTAACACGAGAACAAATGCGCAAAGAAAAAAAACAACAGCAGAGAACCCTTATGGGAAAAAAAGAAAAGTTTTTCTTTTCCGTCAGGAAAATGCGGTGCTAGACTATTTTTCGGCAAAAAACTGCAAAATGCAAAAAACGGACTGGCACGCTAGTCTAGATCGACTGGCATTACAAGATGTTGGTAATAATTTGAAATCCTTGGAATATGTACCGGTTGACGGTTGACGTATTTCCACTTGAATTTGAAAAGACTGAAAAGCGAGAAACAAGTCAACTTGGGTATGAGAAGAATGCTTATTATAGGTTAATCAGGGCGATTTTCAAGCATTCAGGAGTTACATGCCTTCAAAGGGATAGAGGTATTTTGATCAAATCTAAACTTATATATACGTATTCTGAGCTCTAAGGGTTAACTATAAAACGCCCAAATAATGAAAGTATAACTCAAGTTTTAGGGTTTTTAGATTGAGAAGGCCTAGCTCAAATTTCGATACCATTTAAAGTTCAATATGATATTTCTTGAGTCTAGCGTTTTAGATATGAAAATCAAGTTTCGAAGCTATCAAAATCACGCAAAAGTGTACGATATTTTGGAATTTGTGAGATTTTTGAGATTTTTTTGGGATTTTTGGAATTTTCGGGATTTTTGGATTTTTTTCTTCAACGATCCGATAAAAGTTTATTCAAATTAGGTCCTTTTCATATATGTTCTTTAAAAAGGTACGTAACATTTCAAATGTTCAAAAAAGTCGCGGTATGGGTGGAAATCTCGGATTTTTCGAGATTTTTCGGATTTCAGGGACTTACGTACAAGTTGCTTAAGCCAGCAAAAAATAAACAAAAATTGCTATTTTTGGACCCTTAATTGCTCACATCTCAGCATCAAAATGGTCCAGATTTGACAAATGACCCCATTTTTCTTATCTACTTTCTTATGCTCTTTTTAATGAAAAAGTCAGATTTTGAAAGTTCGAAACTTAAAATTGACAGCCTTGAAAACCCATAAAAGGCCCAATTTCAGGGTGTTTATCACCTATTTAGCCTAAAAACCATCTTGAAGTGGTGTTCATTTTTTTAGTGAAACGTGGGTTTTGGCCTTTTTTTCCAGGACTATTTTTGAATTTTTTTGTGATTTTTAAAGATTTACAATAATTGATCTCTTACTTATGGTTTTTTTTTAATCAAATTTTCTTCCGGTGAAAAAATTTTGTCTATCAAATAAAAAATTTTGTTCGAAACCTGCTTATTTTGATTGGCTAAAGTCAGCGATTCTATTGTAGTTATACAATAAAAGTGCGTGCTTTGTAAAACAATACATATCAAATCTAGTTACAAAATAACATTAATTGTTTCCTATCCTTCATTATACATCTTTGGTTGAAGTGAAATTTTGAAAGACTGGCGATGAAAATATTGATTTTGTAAATTTTGTCCTCTTGCAGCCGTACGTCTTCTTGCTCGAAAAATCCACACTCTCTTAATCTTAGTTTCAACAATGTATTTTAAGAAGAAAGAAAAATTTTACTCTCACGATTTTATTTTGTTTGATTAAATCTTCTTAAAAAATATATGCATTTTAAAGTTGTATCCTTCCCAAGAGACTTTAAAAAGATAGCAAAATTTTTTGTATTAGAAGAGAGATTTAATGACCTTAATTTAATAGGCCATTTTTTGCGCGATTTTGATACTTTCCGTAATTGTTTTTTAACTTTAAAACGCTATAACTCGAAAACTTTTCTATTAAAATGTTATTGATATACTTAATGCATAGTCAATAGCTTAATGTTAAGGTAGAGTTTTCTTAATCTATTATTCTGTGTTTCATAGTTAATCAAACAAACGAACTTTTTTGGGTCACCTAAGTAAGATATTATTATGCATTATACCAGCCCATCATGGATACACATTTTGAAAGTTTGACCCATTATATTGATTTAACTTTATCATTTATTTGATTTTAAAATATGAGATTGCGGTAGAAAGAATCATATAAATAAATTAGTTTTTCACATAGTACTGAAGATAGTATAAACCGAAAAGCTTATGCTATTTTGATAAATGTTTTTTTAATTCTTTTTTAAATATGGCAAAATTTATTAAAAGTTCTTGAAAATTTCTTTCTAACCTGAAATGATTCAGGTTTCACAGGTTTAGTTGACTGGAAAATTGTCAGGTTACAGGCAAATCAGTTTTTTTCCTTCTTTATTTCCTTAACTCGAATTCTTCCTTTTGAAAGCTTTAGAAAGCAAGAAAATATAAAATAAAAGAATAACAAAAAATCTTACGTAAAGTGCAACACCATTTTAACCGACATTGCATTGTAAAAAAAAGAAGACGCTGTATTTAAGACGTTCGAAAAATATTCGAGTTCGCATATTCGAACGTTTGTCGTTTAGTTGTTTGTTTTTATGCGTTACTAATCAATCAGTGGGTAGGCTTTGGCGTGTGCAGTTTGTCTCATAATGTTTCGTTTCATTTTTCTTTTTGTTTTCATTTTTCTAAAAATCGATTGAACTTAAGGAAACTTCACAGCGACAACTATTATGTTTAGTAATAATCTTCAGCTTTTCAGTATTGCATTTCGTTGTATATTTACGTTAGGAAAGAAATTCTTTGTGAAAGAAGAGCTTGTTTTCGCAGAACTTTTTTTTAATTTGTGGGAACAGACTTTTCTCCGTTCTCAGAATATAGGGTACGAGATTTTTCATTGATTTTTTGTGATTTTTAAATATTCTTTTTCTTTTACTTCTTCTATATTTTATTCTTTCGTGAGTTGTTGATATTCAAAGACTTCTTCAAAGGAAAAGCTATTCGTATGAACATTTAAAATTTTTTCTAACATTTCTTATAATTGTAAATATCATGCAAATACTTTCAAGTGACAATCTTTCTAATTAAAGCCCGGGTGGTTTAGAGAGGGGCACTTATGAAAATATTTTCAGCTTGAGAAGGAGCTTATTATAGAGGGGCGCTTATTGGGGATGGGCGCTAATTAGAGAGAATACGGTAACTACATTTGATCAACGTGTACCAAATTGTAGATTACAATAGCATCATCAAACATTTTTGTACATGTCCATAAGCTGATTTCTTTGGCTAGAACTGCAGTATATATATACAATAAAAATATTTAAGTAAAAATATTTATAGATTGTGTGAATCAGTTTTTGTTGTTTTATGAGACTCCATGTCATTAATATTGATCATATGCCCAATTTTTATATAGTATATAGATTGAAACACATTTTTTATTTTATATACATACTTTTTTTCAAGTTTTTTACGAAATTTTTTTGTTCATGTTTTCGATTATCATTTCGAAAGTATTTTCGAAAAGAAGTCAAATTACACTTTTACAATTACAAGTTTTTTTTATAAACATAACAGCTATAAGCATAATTAGGGTAAAATTTTGAAAAAATTAAGCATATTGCTATAATAGCTATAAGCATAATTGGGGTAAAATTTTGAGAAAAATTAAGCATATTGCTATAATATTGCATTGCATAATGTTACCCTTGACTGTAAAGCTCAAATTTTATTGAAATACCGAATTTTTTGTTCTAGCATTACTAATTTCTAAAGCAAACTAGCGAAAATAATAAATAAATGAGTCTGTGGTTCAGGGAAGAAGAGGCACGAATATTTCTATTTCAAAATTAATTTTGTGTCTCCTTTCTTTTATAGAAGCCTAATCTACCCTGAATTTTGTGAAAGATTTAAGCATAAGCATAAGCATATTTTAGGGTAAATAGCTGTAAAATGCTAAGCATACCTTTACGTAGACCTTGAGCAGAGCTGGTGTATTTTCTAGCTAGTGTATAGTGTATTTTTGCAAATATTTATATTTTAGGGATAGAAAATTTTCGCAAAATTCGCTTATAGTCTATAGTATAAAAGTCTACATATTGACATGGCGAAAAGAATCAATATTGAATAAAATATATAACAAGTTAAGAAAACTTATAGGGAATAGGTTTTAAGCGGAATAATAGATAAAGTTGTTTATTGCTATAGCAATATTACGCTTTGAAGGTTTTTTACAATTTCTGATCGGTTGTTTTGAATTCTTAAACATTAAGATTCGTAAAAATTATTCCGAAATTTATTGCTCATTTTCGGATAACACAAAAGTTTTTTCCCACAAAAAAGATTGATTTCCACGACTCGCAAATGCAAAAGTTTCTACGCCAAAAAGTTGTTTTCATTGAGTAGGAAAATTAGCTTTCTTTTTCTGAAAAAAGATCAGAAGTCTAGGAATAGTTTCCAAAATAGTTTGTAAATAGATCGACGAAAGCTGGAACTATTTATGAGCATTTTGATAGGAGGGTTAACTTTATGTATTTGTAAAATAATTCATTTATTCTGCAAAACATGAGGAACTTTTCCTTTTTCCTAGCTAAGTAATTTTGTTTTACTTATACTGTATATATATAGAATTTCATATATTGGTACGAATGTTTGAATGTTAATATAATAATAGATTATTACAAAATGTAAGATTTTCCTACAAATAGAATTTTTTATACTAGACAGTGCCGTAGGAGCAGGGGGGGGGGCAAGGGGGGTGGGGGGGGGCTTAAGCCCACCCCCCCAATAATGTTTTCAATTATGAAAATTTAGATCAGAAAGATAAGAAATTGAACAAATTCATGTACTTTTAATGCCTTTTCCCGCAATGTAGAGGTACCAATTTTCAAAATCGCCCCCTCGGGCCAAACCATGGTTGGCCCTCGCGGTGTCACTGAATTTCAACCCCCCAAAAACAAAAATGCTTCCTACGGCACTGCTAGAGTATACAAGAAATTTGTAAATCATTAAAACAATTTTCATTTATGTTAGGATGATTTTTTCTATTTCAGTCGATAAAGTGTCTAAAGAATCACAACCAAAGACTCTTAAAAATCTTGGTGCAACAATCAAGTATAAAAAGACTATTAAGAGTCTGTTATCAAAGAAAAAGAGGAAGGAGGAGTATATTAAAGATGGCGGAGATTCGGGTTCGTCCCTTCCTTCATCCATCCAAAGTGTTGAAGTAGAGGTTATAGTAAATTCACGTTCTAACAAAAAACTAAAGGACACAAAGATATTCCGTACTCTGAAGAGAATCTTCAATTCTTGTGTGAAAAAGCAAGAAAGAGATGACTCTGTTCAATCAGGCCCGTCTATACCAGTTGAAGAGCGTCTGGACGTGGAAAGTTATTTGGATCTCGACGAATTGACAAGTAAATAGACTTCTTATTCAAATATGTCACTAGTTTATTCCCCTACTTTTATACCTAGTGACAAGGTATTGCTGTGCTTTCAATCTCTCATTGGTAGTAAGCTAACATATTTTTACATATGAATATGAAAAAAGTAAAAATTAATGAAAAGTTTAGTATATTTTGTAGGTTACTATAAATACCCAGTTTACTATTTAGCTGATCATTTTTTTAGTTATCCGATTTGGAGACACCAATGTCAATAAAGACAACGAAATTGAATTAAAGGAAGACATTCTTGAAGTGGATCCAACTGGGCAAATTGAAGGAAATCAACCAGCAGTGATTTCTGTCAGGAAAGGCTTAGGAGAACCATCGCCCAGTTTTCTAACAGCTCCGGAAGACGTTGAAAGGTTTCAATATCACCAGGACTTGCTGCAGAAGACAATCATTACGAAACCAGCAAATTTGTTTGCAACACCATCTCAAGAAATATCATCATCACTCCAACGGGTTGATTCATTTTCAATAATTTCTGGTGATGATGAAGATGATGTCGAATTGGACGCTTTCATTGAAAAGGAATTTTCAGCTTGTCTTGCTGCTAAAAAAGTCGACAACTCCTTTTCGATTTCGTCATCCAAAAATAATTATGAACATAATCATCCCAGTAATTTTTCTGCTTTAGTAAAACAGAAAAATTACTGGGATCGTTATGTGTTCTCGTCTCAAATAAACGAGATTCGTTTATTTGAGACGAGAACACATAACGATTCCAGTAATAACCGAAACAAGAACAGTCCAGCAAGGGCGGATATTCGTGTTAAGAATAAAAAGTACGATTATCTATCTTTATTGGATTGGGATAGGTGCATAACACCCAAGCCACGTCGTGATAATGACTCACGCATGCTTATTCGAAATATGCGAGACATTACTGCTCGTCAAGGTAGAGCTGATCATCTCCGTAAGTTGCAACAAGAAAATCGCTTAAAACATTGCCTGAAACAAAATGCACGAGTTGCCGACAATCGAGAAATGTTGCAGAGCAGACTTGAAAATCGTCGCGACAATTTCGTTGAACGCGAGAAGAAAGTACGTTCAAATAAAGAAAACATCGAAGAAAAGCAGATGCAGGTACAGTCTTTGATTATTTTTGCCTGCGTTTTAATATTTCATAATAATGTGGCATCTTCTGTGAAATCGCTTTTGTAAAAATTTCACTTGGGGATGTTCTTTATTGCGGACATTTTGAAATGTTTGAAATTAGGCTTATTATGGTCCTGCTGATTGGGCAAACTTCCGAAGAACAAAGAATTTGCGAATTTCAGAAATGAATTAAATTTTATTGTGACATATCAAAGCTTTGATTATTGATTATCAACTAGTTTCTTTCACATCGGTTCCGAATTAGTTCATGTCTGTGGAAGTATTTTAGAAATTGTCAACTGGATGAACTTTTGTGGTTGGACGTATGAAGACGCGGAAGTATCTCCATTAAATTTTTTGCTTTCTTTTTTAGCGCCTTATGAAAGAACGTAAACATGGAGATTATGTACGACAGCGCAAGAAATATAAAATTCCATAATAAAAATTCAACAATTCAAAAATATACATTTTTTCTTTATAGATTTTGGTATGGCACTGCTTTGTCAAAACATACCTTTTCGCAAAAAAATACCTATGTTTTAAAACATTGAAGTAATAATAGAATGATAAAGCTTTTTTAGAAATCTTGTATTGGAGTCTAGTTGAAAATGGTACTTCATTCACTCCTTCAATATTTCCCCCTCATTATCAAGAGTTCCCTTTCGAATTGAAATTTTGAATGCTCTAATTTACAAAATCTGCTCTACATGGGAAATAAAAATGGGACCATAAGAAATTTGGCTTTATTAAGAAACATTTACAAAGGTATGAAAAGTCAAAATATTATCCAGTCACAAAAAACAAAAAAATGCATTGTAACCAAGGCGCGGTAGAAATTTAGCTCAGTATATTTACTCCATTTGTTAATTAGAGTGCAAGACTACGCTGTAGGAAAGGATAATGTGTTTACAATGAAAGGCAAACAGGGTGGGAAAGGAAAGAGTCGATGTTAGGGTTTTTTTCCTTCGCATTAAAAAAACAAGTGACGGCAAATATTTGCCGTCGTAAACTAATTTTAATCAATGACGGCTCAACGACGGCAAAAGCAATGCCGTGGTAAATTCAGAGGGCTGCAGTCAAGCGCCCAATAAATTCAACTTCCTGAGCACTATGGTCCGGGGGCAGGGAGGGATAACCCTACACCTTTAAGGGAATAATTCTGCCGGCCCTTCCCAAGTTGTTACATTTTGAAAATTGGAAATATAACAAAATTATGTCATGATGAGTCAGCTCTTTTTCACATAAACCTCAAAGTAGAATGACTCATTGACGGCTTATGGGAATCCTTTAAACCATACGTTTTAAAATTTAAAAATTTAACTGACCAATTAGACGTACATGAAAAGTTCTTTAGATGTGGAAAATTAGGCAATATGTAAAATATGATATTAGCATTTGAATAGCAAATTGTTATAATTTTCTTTTTGCTTTGATTCCCTGACTATAAAGTAGTCCAGGAAAAAACTCGCGACTTTGTGGGATTTATTTTCGCGAATGCCACATTTCTTAAAATTTTGCGGGATTCACGAATGGGAATCTCCAAAAAAAATTCATGGGATTGATTTTCGCGAATAGACATTTTTTATCACTTCAAAATTTCATGTAACTAAGAATCTATCCACAAAATATGTCCTTTGAGCAAGATTTCGAACTTCATATCAATTTTAGTCTTAAAAAAACCTTTCAAAAGGGATTACTCATTCGAACTTGTAAACCATCCCTCCAAAAAGTAAAACGGTTTTTTTCTAAAAATAGAAGAAAAATCAATCAATTGCAATGTACTTTTTTCATGACTAAAAATGGCTCATTCAGGGATATTTCGCTAAAAGTTAGTTTCCTTCTTTCCAAATCATAAAGACCATTTGAATGACCAATAGGATGGTCGCATTTTCACACTGGGTTTATGAATGTCCCAGGTAAATGGGTTGCGGAAGTGTACGTCATGTGATATAAGGTTAAAGTTTCTCCCATCAAATAGTAACGTTAACGCAGTTTTCAGAAAATTAATATTCGGTTGCATGAAGTTAACGAGGGTAGAAGAAAATCAAATTTTCCTTTTAATTTTAATTCTCCTATCATATTGCCTAATCTCGTGTCCGGAATATAAGGATGTTTATTGATTTTGGAGAAATTTTCCACCCACCAACCTTAATAGGGACATTTTTTTCGGAAAATCCATTATGAATTAAAACATTTCCACCTTATCGCAGCTATCATTATAAAACATGCACGAACAAACATTTACATGAGTTCTAACTTACTGATTTAGACTTAGTTTTATATTAGTCCGGGAGCAGAATCTCAAATCTCCTTAAATAGAGCTTTTAGGTTAACCCAGAAACTATGGACAAATGATACCTTTTTTGGAATCCTTGGGGTCTGGGGAGTATGAAAAGTGTTTTTTTGCACTCCCTTTTTTATCAATGGTCCCCCTTTGAAAAGTGAATTTTGAAGGTTTGATTTTCGAAAATCCGACAGTTTCAATAACTAGAGCTTAAAAGTAGAAGGCGAGAAAAATTGGGTCATTTGTGAAATTTGCACTATGTTTAACTGAGATATGGCCTTTTTAATGGAAAAATGGCTATTTCCTGCTGACGTCAGCACTTTAAGTTTTGATTTTCAGGTTGATAAATTTGTTTCAATGAATTGGCCTTTTCAAGTACTATCAAAAAATGGTATGGTTTGTAAAGTTTTGTTCATCCGTTGCTAAGTTATTCCACTTTGAAATCACTAAAAAAGTGCCGACTCAGCAAAAATTTGCATATTTTCAACCATTTCTCAATCTTCAAAGTGGAATAATTTCGTGTAAGGTAACTTCGTAACGGCTTATCAAAACCCTATAAACCCTACTATTTTTTTATTTGAGACGTTGAAATAATTTTCATAATCTATACTCTATATAGTATGTACAAACTGCTGACATCTGCAAAAAATCGATTTTGGTCAAATTCGATTTTAGGTTCAATCATTGAAAAGGTAAAGTTTATGTTCACACAATTTTCCCACTTGCGAAAGTCTTAAGTATCTAGCCTGAAAAACGTCTTTAAATGTGTTCTAAGGTCGGATGTTTAGAAACCTAAAGATAGCAGTGTATATGTATATGTATTTGTATATTTCGGCCAGACATTAAAAATACAATATTGTAAAACTATTAAGTGGTTCAAAAAAATAGCCGGGATTTGTAGAAGGCGTTTTATTGCCTTTTCAGCAAACCCCGATTGAGCATAAAATCTTACGTATTAACAAAGAAAAAAGCTATTTTACAAGTACTAGCTTACATGAAAGATATACGTGTAAAAATGTAGAAAGGAATCTATGTACATCAAGCTAAAAATATTCAAAAACATTTCCATCTGACTCTAGTAAGAACTTCTTAAGCAATCTGGTAAATGCCACAAGGTTGGAACTTTTTTTAACATTTTCGCTCAAGACTGCATTCCACAAATAAGGTGCTCTATATTGTATAGCGAACTTTGCCTATTTTTGTTTCATAAATGGAATGGAATCAACTGTCTTTCTAGTAAAAGATGGGTTTTTAGCCTTTCTTTCCTGGACGATATGTCTACCCATGTAGAAAAACCCTCTCATCGACTGCACAATTTTTTTAAAGCCTCTTACCTGTAGGAACATATTAAGAAAACGATTTCAATGCAATGCAAGATAGTTTTCTAGCTAGATTGGTGATAAACGCAACCTCCAAGTGGACCTTATGAGAGGCCAAAACCCGCCTTTCACTTTAATCAGAATAAACAATGCGAGAGAAATTTTCGCAACTTTCGCGATTTTTGCCCTTTTTTGAGGAAAAATAGTTCAAATGATAAATTCGCAAACATTAATTCGCACGAAATTTTGAGAAAGGTAATTCACGAGATGTAAGTTAGTTATTTCTAAAAATTACTTTGACTTAAAGCAGAATACACAAAAGATTGAAAATAGAATACTTTACTAGAATTAAATTTCGTGGTTTTTAGCCACATCCGCGAAATTCTGCTAAATTTAACTCCGCGAAAAACGTGAAGTTTGTCAATTTTTCTCCAAAAATCATGTTGGGTACAGTGTATACCAGGGTGAAGATTACCGGTCTACCGATAGACCAAGTGTCAGAAGCATCCAACGAGCCCAAAATTCAAAATATCTGTTCTTTTTTTCCAGGAAGGCCATCTTGACAAAAAATCCA
>JAUBWS010059622.1:0-15853 GCA_032270445.1 Darlingtonia californica | reverse complement strand
ATGCAATTGGTTCAGAGCCTTGACGACGGGCACTACTCTGGCCGGAGTAGCCCGTCGTTAACGCAAGGCAATGGAATTTCTTCAATTTCTTCGTATTCCATTGACGTCGTCTTAGAAAAACCGTGTTAAAAATGATAATAAGTGAATGATACCTGTTGGGCCAAGATCATACACCAGCAAATCATCTGTATCTTCTGGAAACATTTCAACTTCACCAGAATTCCAGGTAACTTCAATGCAATCATCACAACAAGATACATTACCAGCTACCCAAACATTGTTGCCAGTATCCCGAATAACTACGACTCCTTCTAGTTTTACCATGATTCACACATTAATATAGGTAATAGATACGTAATTAACTTCAAAACCCTAAAAAATAATAACGGACATCAATTCGTGGATCTGTGGTCGAGTGATTAGGGTGCTAGCTAAGCTCAGAGGTCTCAGGTTCGACGCCAGACGAGGCTTTTGATAGTGGAAATCATTTCACCGTTAATTCCGCAAGGTTCCCTTTAGGTGTTTCTGGTAAAGCAAGACCTTCGTTAATAACAACCCAAACAGAACTGAAGAGACTATCATGGGTAAGTAGTTGTATTTCATTTCATAAAATCATCGCCCAACTCATACTACTGGATTTTCTTCCGCCCTTTAGCCTTTAAGCCGAAGGTCATACTTTAAAGCACCTCTTCAATATAAACTTTGCCAAGAAAAAATGGAAGTCGAGGTCAAGTAACTAAAGAGACACTTTAAAATCCTTAATTATCTGATTATTGAGTGTTGTTAAAGGGTCAATTTTCTACTCAAATTACCCTGAGGTTTTATGGTTTGTTGAGCACTTTCTGTGTTTTTTTCATTCACAATATCAGGCATACAGCTACGTGTGCATTGTTTATGTACCACAACTTGATGTTATGTGTGCAAATCATTTATAAGTAATATCAATGGTTACAGTGCATTCAGTTAGACAGTGTGCGCTACAATTTTTTAATATCTTCACAGAATAGTTGACGAGGTTACGTTTCATTCTTTCTCGCAGATCAATGAATAATACTGCAGAGGGAGGTGAAGAGGACGAGGTACCAGAGATATCATTTCATGTTGAGATTAACGAAGCTGAATCTTCTCAAAATGATTGGGATTGCCAATTCAACTGATGGATTATGTTCATCGGTATATGAATGTAAAGTTTCCAGATAAAGAAATACCAGAAAAGATCTTGAGTAACAGTCCTGTTCCAAGAAATATTAAATTAGTTTCCGAACTTGACGCTTATATGAAGGAAATGTTTATTGAAAATAATAAGTCGTCAACATTGCACTTTGAGAAATTGCTAAAGAACTATCAAGAGAAGGCCAAAAATATCTTTGACCCTCTCTCTGTTGTTGTCTATGATCGAAGCTGAAAGAGATGTTGCTGGGACAGATACAAATGATGAGGCTCTCGCAGCATTCCAAAGTATAACTGTGGATTATTTGAACAAACAGAGCACTTGTGGCAAAATCGTGGTTCTATACTTATTAATTTTTTTTAACGCTATTCAGCCTGGGGTCTTTAGGGGCTCCTTTGTAACTTTTTTAATATTTGTCATTTTCAAATGAAACTTTGCAACATGGTTTAAGAAACATTTGTGCATAAATTTATAAAAATTGAGTCACGTGATCACGAGTTACGTGATAATGACATCATGATAGCGAAACATCACTAAAATCACCCTATGGACAATTTTGTGCTTTTTCAAGGATAATAGTCATATTCAGCATGTCTAATTAACATAATTGTGCTCTATGTTAAATTTCCTATCGACTGGTGTACAATTTGGTAACATATAAACAATTTTCAAAAAAATATTTCTTACATTTTTGATACCACGTGCCAATCTTTTGATCATGCCGCCATATTGACAAAATATTTCACATAAATTTTTTCATCAAAACTTTTGCAAGTAAATTTCCCAAAAAAAATCACAAAATTTCAGGGCAAAGGATTAGCCTGTAAAAAAGTGATTAAAAAAAGGTTTCCGAGAGGTGCTTGGGGTGTCCCAACTGTCCCAAACTTTTGTATTCAAAACCAAATTTAGGGGGACCTGCTCTTAACTCAAGACCACCCCAATCTGCATTCTTTGGTGAAGGATTTATTTATTTGTCATAAATGAGATCCCCTAGAATCTACCCATAGCCGGCAGGTTAAGATTCTCCCTAAATAATTGGGAGTGTCTAACACAGGACCCTCAGCTTCTAGAAATGATTCAAGAAAACTGTTTCATCCTCCAATTCCATTCAGAGATGCTCCGGGAAGAAGCAGTAAATTAAGTTTCCCCAGCGGAGGGTTAAATCTTGAGTCAAATATCTATTGTTCCCAAGAAGGATTCTGGCTATCGCCCAGTGATCAACCTAAAAAATCTAAATTCCCACATTCAGTACCTCCACTTCCAAATAGAAAGTATGTATGTATGTATTTTCGCCACTAAAAATAATCATAATACTAGAATTAGTAAGCAAGTTTGGAAAAATTGGCCGGAGCAAGTAGAAGACAAAATGTCATATCATTAAGCCCCATTTCTGAGCTTTACAAAGTACATATATTTTTACAGTTGTGAATGAGTGATGGTAAACGGGAAAAAAAACTTAAATAAAAAAGAACCAATAAAAAGATTAAATATAAATGCAAAGTAAAACAAAAATAGTTTGCGTTTAAATCTATTTAACTTCAGAGATTTTGAATTGAATGAGGAAAGTTATTCCACAAATATGGACCACGAAATTTGATTACATAGCTGCTCACTTTTAGTTTTTTTCTTGGAATTTGAAAATTTTTGTTTGTTTGTTTGTTTTTGTTTTTATCATAAAAACTAAGAATTGGTGAATAGTAAGCATATGCATGTTTAAAATCCCCAGTTCCTTAAAGATACTATCGGAATTGGTGTATCTATCTACATTATAATTTCAATTGCCTTTTTACTGTACATTTTTTTAAGTTTAGTACGATTATTGAAGTAAAATAACTATTGTACAAAGCTAAAACAAAGTGTTTTAGGACAGAAAGAGTTTAAAAAGGGTTTAGTTTTATACATGATTGCTATATCTTTTGATATTTTATTTTCAATTATTTCTATATGTTTTTTTTTCTAATTTAAGTTTTCATCCATGCAAACACCTGAGAAACTCCTGGACGTTTGTCTAGTGATGTTATCGTTATGAATTTTTAAATTTGGTAATTTTAGGGGTATGTCCTCTTATTTAGATGGCTTGAAGAAAAGAGTATATTTAGTTTTGTTAGTATTTAGAGAGAGTTTAAATTACATTTAAACCATTCTTCGACTTTACTTAATTCTTCATTTACTACGCTGTGTATCAGAAGCAGCCAGCCAGGCAAAAATACGAAATAACTGTTCTTTCTTTCCAGGAGAGGAAATTTTTCTAATTATCTAGGAGGATGAATTTCTTGAAGGAACACATCTAAATTTTCCAGGAGAGAATATTTCTCACAGAACACATCTAAATTTTCCAGGAGAGACTATTTTTCACCGAACACATCTAAAATTTCCAGGAGAGACTATTTTTCACAGAACACACTAAAATATCTAGGAGATAACAATTTGTAACACAGGGACGTAGCAAGACATTTTCAGTTAGGGAGGGGCTCAATAAATTAGTATCTAAGGAGGCCCCACCATGGTTGGGGCCGACGGGGCAAGAAAATTTTTGAAAAATAAGACCTCTAGATTGGCTATAAAAGCACTCAAAATTCTATAATTTCAACATGATTTCCATCCACAAACCTTTATTTTAGAGCCATAAGACTTATTTGACGTTGTGCTAGAAATAGATGTGATTTATAAGAAACTTTTAGGAAAGGTAAAAAAAAATTCCCATAATTGGCAAAAAGTTGGGGGGGGGGGGGGCTCAAGTCCCCAAGCCCCCCTTAATCTACGTCCTTGTAACAGGTCACATCGAAAAATCTAGGTAGGTCGTCTTTACACGAAATGTCTGTTCCTTAGAAAAACAAAAATTTCCAGCTGGGAAATAAAGGAACACACATAAAAATAGCAGAACACACATTTCGTGCGTGAATATGCGAAATAGCGGGGATTGAAAAATAACGGACGTAATGAACGTCACCACAGAAAATTTTCCAGCGAGAACATGACAGAACACTTTTTTTATCGAAAAACAAGACAGAAAAAGTCTTGAAATTTCCTTTCTTCATGCTGGTAAAGAACAGTTCCAAATTTCCAGGAGGAATAAAAAAGGACAGAGCTTATCTGTTATTTCCAGGAGAAAACTCCCTAAGAACACATGCAAATTTCCACAAACAACATAGCCTCAGAACAGATATTTCATGCTGTCGTGTCGTTGGCTGCTTTCGTGTAATTCTTTAATGTTATGATGAGAATGGAAAGTGCTTGTATCTCAGCAAATAAGATGGATTTTAGGATTTCAGAGGTCTTGTGTATAACGTTGAGGTAAAGAATAAAGAGCAATGACCCAAGTAAAAAGTTCCCCAAGTACCTTGGAGAACACGACACTTTATTAGCTTTTGTAAAGAAGTCTCGTTACTGTAAGTCACACACTGTTTCCAATTCGTTAGGTAGTCCTTAAACCATTTTAGATTTGTGTTTTTAACGCTTTACTTTTCGAGTTTTGAAATTAAGATATTGTGATTTATCATATGCTTTTGACAAGTCTATGAAAAGACCTAACGTATAGAGGTAATTTTTAGATCTATCGGTAATATCATTCACAAGGCTCATCACTGCATGTTCAGTGGAATGTTGTTTCTGAAATCCAAACTGTCTGTTGGTTGTATAGTGTAATGAGGCTAAGTAACATCACATAAGGTGAAGAGTGAGCAGTCCACATCCATCCTAAGATGGAGAACAAGATCGGTTGAAGTACAGCTGCAGAATTTCACACTCCAAACACTCACTACTAAATACCCAAACTTATCGAACTCAAAGAAAAAAACACCTGTCAGCACCATTACAATTAATCGCAAACATAATTCCATCATCCAGGTTACCAACCATTCAACACTACCTCAAAGGATAACAAACACACCAAACTGACGACCATTGGAATAGTACAATGTAAAAGAGAAGGATTCTGGAGTAGAGTCATAACGGAGATGGCAAGATGATGGATGACGGCACATAAAATGATCCATAGTTTTAACCAGAAATCACGAGAAACTTAGAGAAAGGACAGTTTTTACGGAAATTGAATACGGAGTCGAATATGGAAGTAAACTGAACCGCAAAAGGTTTATCATTTTCCTTGCCTTTGTTTTGGTCTGGGACTAGCCCCAAGGGTGTTTACGAAACTAATTAAAGTTCCTATACTGTAGCAGTACTAAGACGTCTAAATGTTCGCCTGATCATTTTTAAAGACGACATTCTTCTCATGGGAGAAAGAACTGACTCAGGCGAGCGACACTCTGATATCTCTTTTTCAATCCTTAGGATTTCTGATAAATGTAAAAAAGTTAGAATTAGAACCAACTCAACAAACACAATTTCTTGGAATAAATATGAATTCAAGGGAAATTGTAGTAAGCCTTCCACAGGACAAAGTGACAAAGATCAAGCATCAGAAGCTATTGCAAGAGACTACAGTAAAATTAAGAGATCTAGCCTCATTGACAGGGAGACAACCATCATCAGCTATTGTAATCTTAGCAGCTCCACGTCAGTACCGTACTTTACAAAGGAAACATAAATTGGATCGGGGAAAAACTTCGAGACCCTATAGTGAAAGTAAACAAGGAAATGGAGGTGGAGTTAAGATGGTGTATTCAGAATCTGGATCTGACCAAAGGAAAAAATTTGATTTCAATGTCTCCACAAATGACATTATTCACAGATGCCTCAAATCAAAGGTGGGGGGTTTCGTGGTCATCGGACGGGGGGTCGTGGTCGTTCCAGGAAAAGAAAAATCATATAAAAATCATGGATTGCACTCTCCACCCTACAGGCATCTTAACTGTAACAATCATATCAATGTTAAGTGAAAGCTGTTCATATTCAGACAGTCAACATAGTAGCCCTAACTTACCTAATAAAAATAGGGGGAACCAAAAACCAGGATTTAACAGGATTGATCAGGCAAGATAGGATCACGGTTACTGCCAAACACCTGCCAGGGGAACTAAATGTGGAGGCAGATTCTCAAGTAAGGTCGGTCAAGGATTCCAGCGAGTGGAAACTTTGCCCGAAGCTTTGCATAAAGTGGAGCACCAATAATAGATCTGTTTGCAACAAGGGTGTCCAAGTTACCAAGTTCCAAAGTACATTTCTGGAAAATAGACCGTTCAGCCAGGGAAGGGATGCTTGGTAGATTGGAAATTTCTAGAAGGCAATACGCATTTCCACCCTTTTTCCTGATCCCTCGAGTGTTAAGAAAGGCTCAGATCAAAAAAGCAACTTTGCTGTAGATAACTTCTTCTTGGCAGACACCATGCCTGGGCTGGGCCCATTTCTCTTTAAATGAGTATCAAGAACATCTTACTAATCCCCACTGTTGGCTGGTGTTCATTCCCGCAACCTAAATATAACTTTATTTGGGATGCTAAGAAGTTTGTTGTTTACTTAAATTCCCTTGGAATTAATGAGGACCTTGATGACACGACTTTGACTCTTACATTAACAACACTTTTAGATTTAACATCTGCCACTCGGGCGCATGAAATCGGTTAGTTAAGCATCACTGTGGATATATTTCATTCTATTGCATAACCAACATAGTGGATGGACCGGGTAAGAGCAGACCCCCTATATAGTTTCTCCCATTTCCAGAGAACAAAACCTTGTGTGTTTGTTCATGTATTGACAGTTTTTTAGACCACACTAAGCCATAAGATCAGCCGCCGTTTCTCGCTGGATCATTCAGATTTTGTTTAGGTTAGGAATAGATGTCAGTGTCTTCACAGAACACTCTACGAGAACAGCGTCATTTTCTAAAGCAAAAGTGTGTAGCGTACCAGTTAAAGAAACATTAAAAAAGCGGTTATTGATCAAATTCGACAACTTTTTAAAATTTTTACTTGAAGGAAATAAGATCAGAAGATTTTGAGGAAAATACGGGTTCTTTTCAAAGTTCCATTTCGTCTTAAGTGTGAGCTTTGAAGGGAGGTGCTTGAAACTATAACCATCGGCGTTAAGGCCGATGGGCGGAAGAAAATCCAATATTGTGATATGGGCGGTGATTTTATGGAATGAAATCGGAAATTGTGCAATTTGGATTTTATGAACAAAATCACCGCCAAACGATATAATACTGCCCTCCCTCTCCTCTCATTTTAATACAATATATTGCTTTACTTTCAGGTTGTGGTAACACTGGTGGTGGTGGTGGCTAATCTCATTATCAAAGAGGAGCGCCCTTGGACGATTTTCAAATAATATTAATGATAATTACAACATTCCAGAGCTAACAAAAAAACATTCTAGCACTAATAGCGAGGTTACGCAAACCAAAATTTACGACGTACGACGTTGCACAGCCGTTCTGGAAATTAGCATTTCAAGCAACTTTCAGCACCACAATCGATTAGTGTCTAAGTTCGGTTGCTGGTACGTCGTAACTATCTTTCTGCATAACCTCGCTAATATGTTTATACATTGAAACTGTTTGCTTACTTTTCTGAGATTGAGAATCATGGTTTTGTAATTCAATGTGAGCATATGCAAAGAAGCTCTCTACATACAGGGTGTCCTGAAAAAAACGGAACCCAAATTTCAAAAGAGTATAGCTTTTGAATTTTTATTTGTTTTGTGCAGTTTTTGTACCGTTAGAAAGATCTTTTTCTAAACTTTTCGAAAATATAACTTTTACCATATGAAGTTTAATATTTAAAATGTTATTTGGCTTTATTTTTTTCGATACGGTCATTAAGTTCTTAAAGATCAATAAACTCAAGATTTAATGGGCAATTATCTCTTTGTTTTCGTTAAAATGATGCATTGGATGTTGCTATGTTAAATTCGGCACGAAAATAATTCCAAACTCACCAGCTTTTTAATGATAGTGTGAACTGTGCTTAAATGTGAACTTAAATCTAATTGAAAAATTATTCCCCGTGCTCTTACAAAAAACTTTTAAAAGCAGGCTGAAATATTAAAAATTTATATATCATGTAACTAACAGCAGAACAAAGAGTGTTTACTGTAAAAACATATCACGAGACTGGAAGCTTTTCGGCTGCTAGAGAGGCTTTTCCACGACGTTTTCCCGGCTTAAACTCACCTTGAAAAAGCACGATTTATAGAAAATGTTAAAAAGTATGAAGCCAAAGAAACAAATAAAAATTTGAATAAAGAAAGGAGTGGTAGGAGGAGAACAGTGAGAAGCCAACAAAGAATCCAGCAAGCGAGGCAATTATTAGCTCAATAGACTTTTCCTGCCGACGCAATCCAACTGGGCTTTCCAAAACAGCGTTCAACGCAATTATAAAACATGATTTACAGTGGCATCCTTACAAAATACATGTTGTGCAAGAGCTAAAAAATGGCGATACGGCTAGAAGGTTACGTTTCTGTTGGTGGTTTTCTCATCATGCTCACAATCTACGTTTTATTTTGAACATCTTAATTGGAGCCGAGGCTGCTTTCTACATGTGTGGTTTTAAATTTGAAAAAGGTTCTTCCGATTCTTCCCAAGAGAAGTCAAATGGTTGGGGTGGTCTGTGTGGTAATGGCGAAATTATCGAACCCTACTTTTTTAATAGAAATATAAACGGACTTGCTTACAGAGAAATTTTGGAACAGTTTGCGTTTCCTGGAATAGCAAGAGCATTTTAGTTGTACGCTGCTCCAATTTTCCGACATATCTAGTAGTTTCAGGACGAGCCCTAGCCTATAGTTCAATTGAAATGCGTCGACTACTGAAAAGAACGTTTGGAAATCGCGTGGTTGCTCTCCATCATGCTGTTGAATGGCCGCCTAGATCCCCCGATTTGACTCCCTTGGACTTTTTTCTTTGGGGTTATCTTAAGCAAAAAATCTTTAGTCCCCACCGGCGAATTTAGCAGAATTAAGAATAAGGATCGTTGATGAGGTAAATTTACTCAGACAGAATCCTGCAATTCACATGTAGAGTGTAACTAACTTTTGGTGTTTTATTGCCTACATGACGTAATAAGATACATTATTACGGAAAATACTGAAATTTGATTGGTTTAGCAGCGGGCATTACAATACGGTAAAGGTCAATTTAAAATGGTAGCTTTGATTGTAAACAAAACTCGAACGCATTAAACACCAACCACTCCTTTCTTTTCAAGTTTGTTTGATTTTGGTTATTAGAAAAAGTTATGAATGTTATTTTTAATCTTTCTCTGATTCGTTTTAAAGTTTCGAACGTTAAAATAATTTCGAACGTCAGTGCAATGTTATCCCCAAATATTATCTTGTTTACTTGAGAGAAAACGTAAAAACGTATTTATAAATCTTTCTGATTTTTTAGCAAGATAAGAAGTAATGCAAATAAAATGTAGATTTACTTTTTCAGATATGATTTAATGACGATGTGATGACATTTTATAATAATCGGGTCATTAATCTCTATTTTGATATTTTTTAATTGACCATTATCGTTTTAATTGCATGGCCTCATGCTATCAATTGCTGTACTAGCCTAAATATTTGTAATTTGAAAATAAAAATTGTTTATTTTAAAAGACGAGAAAATCTTTTTTCTTTTGGTGTAGAAACCGCATAAAACAAGTAAATATTAAAAAATTTATACTTCTCTGAAACTTGGGTTCCGTTTTTTTCAGGATGTATACCTGTATACTTATTTCCGTAAACAAATGAATCAATCAAAGATACAGATAATGCCTCGTTTTCAACGTACAACGTATCAAAGAAGGATTTTATTTAGCTGAAAGTCTCATGGGAAAGCGAAAGTGAGAATAACTTTATTTTACATTTTAAAAAGAAACTTTTATAAAATCTTTTCCAAAAAGACGTTATAACTTGAACATATTTGTCATGTCAATTATCAAAACGAGGTAAAATCAGTACCTTTTTTCTGAAAAAGAACCATAATGCATGATTTTACTACTGCCTATTATTATATTGATTGGCACTGAGTATTGACTTAAAATCTCCAGTTTTGAGCATATTTTAGCACTTGCCTAAGAAAGTCCAGTGCCGATCTTCCTTTACTCTCTTTAAAATCCTCATTCAGCATTCTCTTCGCCATACTTTTATTTGGTAGTTGACAAACATGGCTAACTGATGTCGGACGTTATTTCCACCTCATATTTTTTTGTCAATGGCCCTTGCAATATCACTAAGTTTTGTTGTCGAAATTTGTAGTCTCGCGCACAGAATGGTACAAATACCATTATTTTCGAAGACGAATACCGTTTGCTTTGATAGTATATCTTTTTACTGAGAGACCATACGCCAGATCTCTCCTTAACCAGATATTATTTATTAAGTTTCCAAATGCAGTACTTATTAGAAAGGATGTTACGCGTGATACAAATCTTTACACCTGAAGATATTTTGCTTGGTACAACCAAAGATGTATAATGAAATGATTGGAAACAATTAATATTCTTTTGTAACTAGGTTTACTGTGTATTGTTTTACAATAAGAACGCACTTTTATTGTAAAACTACAATAGAATCGATGACTTAAGCCAATTAAAATAAGTGATTCTATTTGACATCTTCCCAAAAGCTCCCACAAATCTAACGATAAAATTTGAATGAGAAAGGTCATACTATTGTGGTCCACATTGTGCGTTCTTTTGAAGACTTTTCAAATTTGATAATTTTCATGTTTTCGTCTTAAGCCGTGGGAAAGAGGTCATTGCTGTAAGAGCTTTCTTTTGTCAACAAATTATAGGCATTATAAAGATGTTTGCAAATAGATTTTGGTTGCGAAAGCTATTCCCATATTAGTTTTCTGGTCTTTATCATCGAGGACAGAAATGAACAAAATATTGCAAATTTGTCTTTTTCATCCCTTTTAATTGCTTTCAAGTTTCGTTTAATTGCTTTCAAGTTTCGTATCCTTCTATTATACATTGTTGGTTTAATTTTCAACACTCCATCCCAAAAATATCGAGTACTTGACAAGGAAGTTTTGATGTCCTTGGTAAGACTAGGCTAGGATTTGAACCTACAACATAATAAATCTTTTCATTCCAAACATAATTACATTAATTAACATAATTACACATTTTGCGAAAACTTCAGGTCAACAGGACCACCCTGTCAGGAATCCCCGTAGGCTAAGTTTTAGTGTCGTTAGTGTGAGTGTTTTAATGAAACTAGAATGTGTTATTCCTAAAGAGCTTTGGAATCTAAATATCTTGTGACGCCGTTTTTTAAAAATTACGTCATTATAACTACATCAAATTTTGACAAAAAATGCTGACTTCAGAACTTTTTCTGCCATCTTAGTTATATTGAAACATCCCATTTATATAATTTTGTGGTTATTGACTCAGTTTGATGCTTTTTGGTTCGAAAGTTAAGACTCATTGAAAAGTGGATATATTTTTCTCAGAAAAACTGCATTTTTGCAAATAAAAGTGCTGACGTCATCAAAAATATGCTGACTAACATGAGCATAAATGAGCATTCCTCTTCAACCCTATCATTAGATTAAATTTCGCGGGGATTTTGCGGATTTTGCGGTTTTTGGCCAAACTCGCGAAATTCCGCGAAATCAAATCCCCGCAAAAATTACAAAACTTGTCAATTTTTTTCAAAATTTTGAAAAACAGTAAGCGAAAAATTTGAAAGCGAACCATCCGTGTAATGAAATACTTGAATTTCGTGGATAAACCATCAATGAAATTTAATCCTCGCAAAACTCAATCCAAATAAGCAGATTTTACACTTATACTAGATAGATTTTGAAAAAAATAAGATGTTTTTTTGTTGTTTACAGGTTGTTGTATTATTAAACATAGTATTATTCCTTCATAATTTTCCTTGATCATGTTTTTGCTTATTAAAAGGTTGGATATGTTATCGGCATGTCCCTAAGTCAAAAATAAGCATTAGGGCACCACTTTTACAGTTAAGACCCCCCCCCCCCCGTTTATCACATTTTGCTCAAATTTCGGACTCCTCTGCTAATTAGGCCCCCCCCCCCCCCTCTCTCTCCTCCTATTCTCTTTGGGACCTTAAGGTAGTCTATTCCCATAATATTCCCGGACTGAATAGCAAAACATGATGTTTCCAACTGTCAAAGAATATCAATACAAAATAATATGGCGTTTATTTGAATTTAGCAAAGTACATAAAAATACACTTATATTGTATTTTCAATGGGAAATTTCAAACCACAGTAACTACCGTCGAATATTGTATTATTGTTGCTAATAGGCTACTTTTTGTCAAATTCCAGTTTCTTAAGGGGTGTTATCTCGCCAATCAAATCAGGATTTCCTTTTATATACCTTGCAAAATTTACTAAATTATTAACAAAATTAGATAAATGCAAAAGATATCGGTGACGCACGACTCAAAATGGATTTTCCATCTTAAGTTGTAACTCCCTTAATGAGGCACAGCTTAGTTTTGAATACGTTGTCACTTCATACATATGTATCAACCTCTTTTGTCTGAACATTAAAAGGTTCTCGTGCAACTCATGCAACTTTTGTTGTGACAACGAAACTGACGACGAAGACTGATTGTGCATAAGTTTTATCTTACTTTTCTCGAAATCGTAGTTGTCTACAGATCGGTTTTAGAATTTTTCTACTTGAACACCTATTTTTTATTAGCGTAACCTGGTGGAGCCCCCCAATTTTAATTTTTACTTTCAAAATATTTGTATATCTATCTTGTATAAAAGAAATTAATACAATAAAAAATAATGATAATAATCACGCAATAAAAACTCTTTAATTATAATTATGTAAATTTTTACCTTTTTTAGTTTCTCAATCAAAGTTGGTTTTCAAATGACCTACTCCGTTTTGGCTAACGTCAATGCAAACTTTATCTTATCATCTCACTACCTGAGAGTGCAAAAAATTTTTACCCTTATTAATACCATAATTAATTTACCTTTATTACCTTTATTTCTATAGATTAATTCTAAGGATCACTTTTATCAACACTGGCTTTGTTTTCATTGAGCGTAAGTAAGATAAAAAATTAATTGCTATGTCATACTTGAGAGATTTTTGTCAATGCAAAATCTTTTTGAAAGCGAGGCCTTATTTGATAAGGAGGTTAACTTGTGACCTACATGAAATTCCACATTATACTTTTGGCACAAGTAACCTTTATGTTAGAATACCATCTGCTTTCATTAGCTATATTATATTAATCCAAAAGTTTCTCATTAAGCACCCTACTGTTTTCTTGAGGCTGAAAAATGCACCATGTTGTGACACTTCATTTATTTCTGTGTCTTGTTTATGCAAAAATGAAAGAACATTTCACTAGTCCCAACATCGTTTTTAATACAAGCCCCACATGGTATGCAGAGAAATTCATTAAAATGGCCATTTGATTTTTACGACCAACGCTTCATTTTATAACTTAAAAGTTTACCTTTTGTGGAAAGTCTATAGAAAGTAAAATCAGTTATTATATGCCCACCCCTAAACTGAAGTAATCTTTTCTCTTAGGAAATGGTGCCTGAAAACTATCAAACTTATATTTTTCATAAAGTTACCTGTACTATACGAGATTATTAAGAATTGTTTACAAGACAGCTATGGATTGGTTTATTTTAGCGATTATTGTATTGTTGTTCTTTAGAAAACTGCAGGAGAAGTGTAATGGATTATTAGATAGTAGCTGCTTTTTACATATTGGCATTTTAGCGTCTTGTCATACTCTCTTCTTGGCATTGAATCTACGAATGTGGGTTGTGTCCAAAAACACAAAAACAAACCACGCAAATTCCCATTTTAATCACACAGATAATTTGCACCGATCCTTTTTCATTAAGTTAAAAAAGTATATTTTTATAATGAGAGAAAAACCTAGCAATTGGGAAATCAAGGGTGTTGGGGTATGATAAAGGTACAATGATTAAAGTCTGTCTCAAAAAGATTTTTCTCAGGATCTAGTTACCAATTAAAGGAAAAAAATGAAAATGAAAAAAATGAAAATGAAAAATATCAACGTTGTCTATTTATGGTATGAACTTTAAATTTGGCATACATAAACTTCCATCTACATGATGTCAAATATGTAATTGTTATAACTATATCCTTTTAGTTCAGAAAATACAACTTTGAAAATGTTTATCTAGCAAGAAAATATTCGAAGACAACCTTGTTTGTTTGCCTTTTTTCTTGATCTGTTCAAACCTTGCTTCCCACTTACTCAAAGAATTGAATATATATTTTGTGTTAAGTCTCGTCTTGATTAAAATAGAAGGTCAACTGATGTTTAAATGAATGCAAAGCCAAGTTAGTTCCATTCCAAAACTCGCCTATTTTAAATCGAGAGACTGCATTTTGGCTGCCTAAACCAAAATAATGAAGATTATTTGGCTGCTTATTTTTTAAAACTGAAGAAATCATAGAGGCGACAAGATATCTATTTGTGGATGAAAAGACTGTTTTCATTAATTCGCTCCTTATACTTCTCATACCAAACCTGTCGCACTTTTGTCTGCCATTATGCCATTCTTCACGAGAGAAAAGAGGACTTTCATATATATACAAAAGACTAACTTCAAAACCGCTAATTCAGAGCGTTCTGTTTACATTCACTTAATTGAAATCCTTAGAGTCTTTCCTTGTAAACTCTCAAAACAATAATAAGGGATATGGGATAAGGATTGCTTCCCCATATCCCTGTTCAAAGCTAAAGCTATGCAATAAAAAAAATGTCCGTCTTTTAGATTACACAGAAATTTATAAAGATAAATGTACAGTGATGTGATACAAATTGTGATATATTCTGAATGAGGCACGATCTATGCAATGATCTGAGTTTTAATTCATACGGTGAATTTTTCATTTTTAGGCAATTTTACGACATTAGGATGATTTATTTAAGCAATCCACTAGTACTTCAAACTTCTGTTTGTCTTCTTCCGTCAGTTTACCGTATGTATAACTTCTCTTTGTTATAGTGATTCCCCACCATTCATCAATATTAACAATTGTTGATAAGACAGGTACTGCCATTCCTATTTCTTTATTATAATTTACAACCCACGTTATCGTGTTGTTCTGTGGTTGCATTGAGTTTCTCAGTATGTTTCAAATAATATTTTGTCCATTTCCCCTTCCATATAGAAGATAAACTTTTCGTTAAAGCCAACACATGTTGACCAGCGATTGGTTGAACGATGTCAAACATAATTTTAAAAACTGCCGGTTCGTCTGTCGTTTCAAATGCAGAAAACTTAGTATTGGGCCATCGATGAACTTTTCCTTCAGTTCGGTATAAATTTCCTTGGCTATCCTTCCATTGAGAACCACGCATAATATTCGCTTTTTTCGCCCATTTTCCACGATGGTGCAAGCTTGGATCGTATTTGTATTAGTTTTATAGATTTTACTATGGGATAAGACCCTATTATTTTCGATCCATTTAAACCTTTGCATACAAGTAAGCATTTTGTCAACTCATCCCAGGGTTAGTTTTCTGAAACTTTACTTGTGGTTTCAACTTTAGACATTTAGTATTTAGTATTAGGGTTGGAATATAGTTAGAAATGACTCGGTTAACAATCGCGGTTAACAACCATCAGGGACTCAAGCATTTTAGGTTTTGTTCAACATGCGTTTCATAATTGAAACCTCAACAAGCAATATTAGGCTGAGATTCGAAATATAAAAGTTTTTTATATGAATACATCGGAACCATTGCATTGGCATATAACTGAGTGATAGATAGATAGATAGATAG
>JAUBWS010059611.1:0-15854 GCA_032270445.1 Darlingtonia californica | reverse complement strand
CAGAAGAAGGGACAGAAGGCCAAGAGAAAAGTTCAGAAAGGACAGAGAAAGACAAGTAATTCTTAGTATTCAAAATTAGGGACAGTAGGTGAATTTCGGTTTCGCGGAGAATCCCGAAAATGGCTTTTTTTCAACCTAATTTATATATACAGTGTTTGGGACAATCCTGAAATTTGTTACAATTTGGTGTAAAATTAGCATGAACTAGTACATCTGCCCCTCACTTCCCTTCAAGTGTCGTGAAGTTGATTTAACTTCATTGATGTCGTGTTACTCAAAAGCCCCCATCTACGGTACATAAATACTTATAAACAATAAAGCACGACTAGACAAAATCACTGTCTGAGGCATCCAATGAAAGTCTATCGTCTTCTATAATCGTTTCGCTGTTGTTGTTTCCTCCGTTTTTTTCTCGTCCTTTCTGTTGTTCGTTTCATTTCTTTGTTCTTCATTGCCTATTTGTTAAAAACGACCCGTCTGTTTGCTTTATTGCATATGATGGGGCTTTTCTTCCTTTTGATTCTGGATTGATATAGATACTACTTCCTCTGTGACTTCGTCCTTTCTGTTCTGTTAATCTTCCCCATGATGATATTGCTTGACTTTTTTTTCAATTTATGCTATAAAATTCAAATTATAATTGCTTTTCTCATATCTCCATTGCTTAGGTAAATATAGGCGCTCAAAATATGCCTTCATTTTAAGAATTTAAGATTTTAAAAATGATTTGAGATTGTTCCACTCCAGATTGTTTTTTCAATGATGTTATATTGACTATCATACGTAAACACAATCATGATAAAATTATAAAAGTATCCCCATTGTTACTCTTTTGAGACAGTATTTAAATTTCACAGACAAACAAATTTTTGCAGTTTTTTGCAGTGTCTGTCAATTTTTGGTTTCTTTATATAGTACTCAAATAGACCTATTCTTAAATGTCTCAGAAGTGTCTATTAGAATCCTTGTTTACAGGGATGGTTTTATTGTTAAAATTAGCCTATACAGAATGAAATTTAGTAGGACAGACTCTGTGATAGATGTAGAGAAACAGTGCATAATAACAGCTGCGGGAATGTCTTTGTTTTTGACGTTTTCTCTGTAAAGGATACAAATTTGTAACAAATATAAAAACTAATGTCAAATAACTAGCGCTATTCTTATAAAAGAAAATACAAAATATAAAGAATGACTGCTACATCATATAAATCTCACTTTAGGATTCAAATTAAAATTCTAAAAGTGATTCGTGAAAAAAGAGCCTGAAAGGCTCTAATGATTGCTCTGATTGAGTCAAAAACCCGACACTGTTCCCACATGGACAGGATAGATTAGTGGTAGAGCAGTTGCCACTAGTAATGCATAAGTCATGAATTTGAATCTCACTTCAGTCTTCAGTTTTCCGAAACTTTGGGTTGATCATGTAGCGTTAGGCACTCTTAAAGCGTTCATGATGACAATGTTTGACATATAAACCTTCTTAAATGTCCAAACTTTAATGGAAAATGAAATATAATCAAATATCAGCGTCTCCACCAGACTTGAGAGTCAGAAATGTTTTCTTTCACATTATTCCAATCTCCGCCATTGATTTTTTCATCTTCATATTCTATATTGTATAATATAGGTATAGGTATAACATAAATCAGACATACAGTATCATATGCATAAGTGACAAAATTTGCATTAAAAAAATAATTCAATGAGAAAATATTGGCATCAATACATAAAACGTTTTTTGACTTCCAAGTATCTTTTTTTGCTCCAATCATTCCTATGGTGATAGGTGATAAAAAGAAACAGGAAAACTGAGTGCGAGGTTTCCAGGTTGCAGAGAAGGTGTCATGAAAATATTGCAATACCAAGGAATCCAAGAAATAAATTTGGGGAATCTTTTTGTGAATGTTTTGACCTGCATTAGTTTGTCTAATGGTACCCAGGGCGTTGTTTCTGACTGATTGCCTTATAATGCTTACCAGAAATCTCTTTCAAGTAGTCTTGTACTTCGTCTCTGACTGTCGTTCGTAATTTGCTTTCATTTTTCATTTTCACCTGTATCTTACTATTTGAATTTGTAATGCCTAAGTCTTAAAGTATATTTCAATATACTTGAAATTAAAATTAAAAAAGCTCACAAGTTTTTAACTACCAAATATAATTGAACATAATTCTTCTTGAAAGATTCACGTTTCTATTTCATTTTTTCATTTTCATTTCTTCTTTTATGGAATATTTTCATATTGCTTAATGTTACACTCTGCAATATCTTTTTGAAGCAAAAAGGAATTTTCATTTATTTGTATTTAGTAGTTAAAAAGCTACACGCTTTGATTTTAATTTCACAACAATGAATATATAATAGTTTATCCTAATTTACAATTGTTTAAACGACATTCTGTAGGGACGTAAAATCTTTTACTGATATCTGTATTTTATAACTTTCTTTTATGTGTCCAATTTATCATACGTAAGCAATTACTTTAATTAAAGATTCTTTAGTTAGCAATGAAACAGCCATATGGCATACAGGATTTAGCTTCTTACACATGAACAGGGAGACAATTTTTTGATCGAATTTTAAGCGACAAAATACGGAATAGCCCCTAGATTAATCATGTTATGTGCTAAGATCTTTCGGTTTTTACTTTTTACTAGTAATCGCATAATTTGCACCTTAAACTGAGGTCTTAGACAATCAGATTTGAGTAATTTTGCACTGTTGACGATTACTGACATAATAATCTTGTCCAGGTAGAACTGGTAGTCTCTATGAAGATGTTCGCTTTTACTTTTAGCTGATTCCGCTTCCATTTATTTGGTCAATTAATAAGATATAACAGCACTGGATAAATTTGTCCTTTTCTAATATGCTTAGTAATAAAGAAAATGCCATAATTCCATATTGATTTGATATTTTATATTTTTTTGCATTAGGATAGTGAAGGTTTATCAGAAGGAAATGAGTCTGGAAGTGGAAGTATAAAAACACCAATCATTCTTGCCAAAAAGTCACAAAGTCAAGGTGTAAGTGATTAGATAAACTACATATATACAGTACATTTACCCCCTGTTCTCAAAATATGTTGTTAAACAGTATTTCAATGTCCTTTTCGTCGCGATATCAATGCATATATTTGACTTTATGATGGTATAAAAGTGTATGTTGTATGTTGGGTATGTTTTTTTTTCATATTCAATAGCTGGTCCAAAAGGAAACGTTTTAACCCCAACCTTTTTTCTTTATTTTTGCTTAATTTACATTGTATTAGACACTATGCTAAGATAATTCAATAAAAACACGTAACAGGATATTTTGTGAGAAAATTTAAATCGCGAAACTGAATTGATTCTGATTAAGGTGATCTTAATATTCTGAAAATTCCGTTTACAGTTTGTCTCTGATCCACAAAAGAAAGACACACCCACCATTCTTGGTATTCAAAGACGGTATGCATTAAATATGTTTTCTTTAAACTAGTTTTTAGTCACAGTTTTGCATTGTGATAAACCCTGACTTGAACCAATAAATTTGTCAATATGGAAGCTAAAGTGCTGCTCATTGATTTTTCCCAATTCCTACGCGCGCGAGTACTATTTTTCGCGGGCAATAAAGTTCGCGATTCGAAAAAATGCATTTCGCGAGCACTTTTTTCATGAATTGATAAAAACGAGATTTTGCAAGTATTTTTTTTTCAAGAATAAAGATTTGCATTATACAGTACTAAATGCTGTCAACAATCAATGATCCAGTATTGCCCTGAATGTAGTAGGTTGGACTACCTTTATGATATGTATTTTAACAACTAAGTTTATACTTTAAAGAGCAAATGCAGAGAGCACCCAACAACAAACACCGAGCAGTGCAGGGAAGCCATTTGATGGATATACAGCATATCAACGGTACAGCAGCAAATATGAAACAAAAACACCTGAAGCACCTTCTCCTGCATTGAATGCTTCACAAAATACTTCTCATAGTAAGTGAAAATTCAACAAACAGCCTTCATTTTAAACCTCTGATTTCAATACCTCAGAATTTCTGCTGAGTATCAGAGGCACTTATCCATGCTTATTCCGAGTGATTTCCGTTTCTTTTTCTTAATCTTACCTATTCTAACTTTCGGTAACCTGGTCATCGTTATCTATGACCGCAAAGCGGAAGCGTCTGTCTGGGGCAACTAGGTTTTAAGTAATGATACACAGTCAAACATTTGTTTGATCTAATATTTGCACCATGAGTCATCACATGTTGATTTGATTTTGATTTTTGTTTTTAGTTGAACAATACACTTTGACAGGACTGGCTGCATTGAAGATTTCACCCGAAGCTTTTTTAACGGAATCGACTAGTGTCATCGATGGCAGCTTTCAATGGAATGATAAGGCATTTGAGGTATGATTTTTTAGCCACAAATAGAATTGGTACTTTATTACTGACTTGTTCTTTATGCAGTCGACCTTTTTTTTCTTGAATCTCATATGCGAAAAACAAAAGAAGCACGACGTATGTGTATACAAAGATTTTAGTCAAATTGGCTTCAAAACGGCCGAAAAAAGCTCGATTATATTTTATAGTTAAAGTGCGAGATAACGCAGCTCGATTTTTCTTTATTTTCTGTAGCAAATTGATGTCTTGAAAGTCAGGTCGTTTTTAAGGTGGTACAGAATCTGAGAAATTCTCTTTCACCCTTAAATGCAAAGCTAAGTGTCTCGTCTTTCAAATTCTAAAGGTTTTTAAAAGATTACTACACAAAAATACGCATGCCACAAGCATTATAGAAAAGTCTGGGATCCGTACCAATCCTATTCGCTTTAGGGAATTAGCTTAAAAAATTCATAATGAAATTCAGACTTAACTGAAACAGCTCATCAATTTGTCAAATCACTATCAGCTGACATGGGGCATTTGATACTTCCAATAGCAGCTAGTATTGGAGGGTTTCGTTTTGTAAGAAGTCGAAATCTTTGAAAAATTTGACAACGTTTATTCTGGAGTGAACAGTTGAACTTTTACAAAAAGTATTTTCGATATTCAGGGAAGCGACAATATAACGGTTTCTGCTTTTTTGTAAACATTTCTGTTGCCCGTTGATATTGCATTGACAGGCTGGACAGGCTGAAATAATCTCACTGAAACCGTAGCGATTTTTTTTGTTTTGAATCTTTTGTTTCTCGAGCCATTTCTTTGTCCCTGGCGTTTTCTTAAGTTTCCATCATTTCGACACATACTTTTCTTTTCCCTGGTGTATGGGTGGTAGAGCTTTTATGTGACATTTCCAGGGGCCCCAGTTCAATAAAGATCATAAATTTATTCCGGCTTGGTACATGACGGCAAAGGTAGAAATTGTAGAATTAATTTAGGCCCTGGAACTAAGCTGGTAGGTTATCATAATTTGAACATAAACTAGCGTCTCTTTTAGTTTCGAGTTAAACAAATTCATCTGCACTTTTCTCTGACACTAGACACTTCTTGACCAAACTGACTATGTAGTTGTTGGATGTGTTGGTATGCAAGCTTCAGGAAAATCAACATTAATGTCTCTCATTGCTGGACAAAAAATTGAAGCTGTTGAAAAAACGTAAGAGAAGTTGCATTTTTATTTATGAATAACGCTAGATGGTTTCTACTAGTAAAACCAGTGTATGTAAAATAATTTAATATTCTATATTTCTAGGAGACTTATTTTTCGTCCACAGAAGAAGTCTGACCTGGTAAAACATTTATGCTTATCAAACGTCCTAGAAGTTTTTGATTAGAATTTTTTACTCATTTAAGAAACTGATAACGAATCTTCCCAAATGTAGGATTTTTTCACAACAAACGTTTCATTTTTCTAAAAACACCACTTCCATTTTGTTTGTTTTTTTACAATCAAACACTACATTTGAGTTTATGCATGCACTTTATGCATACAATTATTTTTTTTTTAATTTAAGGAGAAATGCATTCATCGGACGGTTGGTGTGGATATTTACGTGACTCGTGAAAGAATGATCATACTTGACACACAGGTATATTAGCAGTGTAGGATTAGCGCAATCTATAGAGCTTACAAGTGGCAAGATTGGGTTCAATCCTGGCTTCCATAAACTTAAAGTATAAATAGCATAGATTGAGTGATATATGGGTGATATACTGATAAATACAACATGCTATAAACTTTTTTATTTTCATGTCGCTTATTAAAAAGGTTTATAGTAGATTTCCTTAGATGTCAAGTTACCTATACCATCTATATACTAGGATCAAGTGAAACAGGTCAAAATTATAGAGAGTTACAGCTATGTAAAGTAGAATTATTCAGGAGTCTACTGTACTCCGAGCTACAGAGTGTTGCTATAACATTATTATGCTATAACTAGCGCTGTATATGACATATGTCTTTAAACGCTTCAGGGGTATTTCAAGCATTAATCAATTATTAGTTTGATTATCTAGCATGAAGAATGAAAATAAATCACAATTTGTTATCGTCTTTGTTGTTTCCAGCCGTTGCTCAGTCCATCAATGTTGGAGCAATATTTGAAGTACGATCGAAAAATACCATCGGAATATTCGACTGCAGAAATTTGTTTGGAAGTTCAGGTATACAAATCGTTTGATCTGTTGTTTTGTGGGACTATTTCTTTGCATTATGGAATTCGATGGACCCCTTCTAGCTTTGCCGAGAGGTGCCTACGGTACATGACCATGACGACGTATTCATTTTTCAGCCAATATTCCAGAATTGAATTACAAATCATACTGTCACTGTGGTATAAATGTTGGTCTTCTCAAAATTTAATTATTTTTTAATTTCAATGACATTATTAGTAAAAACGCAAGGATTTTTTTGTATAAACTGAACCATGGTCTACATCAGACAGTAAAAAGAAACTTTTTTGTCACAAGTTTGCTTTTCAATATATACCACATTTGCATTTCATTCGCCTAAAATGAAATTGCAGCTAGTTGAAAAAGTAGTCTTGACCGTGAGATTATTTTTGAAAAGATTGTTAGTAGTCTTCCCTGAATAGACCCGTGGCCAAGTGTTTAAGGCGCTGAGTGGAACCGTGGCCAAGTGTTTAAGGCGCTGGACTGATAAACCGGAGTCCAGAGTTCGACCCCTTGTCAGGCTTTCGGTAATAAAATTTGCTAATGGTACCTTAAGGTGTTTCCAGGAAGGCAGGACCTTCATTGATAACAGTTTATGAAGAACTGAAGAAGCTATCCTGGAAGGTTAATAAAACCATTCATTCGTTCAATTTCCGACTTAATCATCTTTAACTTTTTTTAGGCGTTACAGTTGATAACATTCTTATATACTGTATGTCATACTGTATTAGTTGTACAAGACCACATGTTGGATTTGGACCTGTTAAAGTAAGGATTGTTGCACAACTTGAAAGTTTCAGAATGTAGGGTCCTTGCAGAAACGATCTTGTTATCAGAGAAAATATTAAGACGTTTTTATCTAGTTTGCGGAAATTTACCTAGAGATGCCCTAATTTTTTTATGATGAGTTTAGATGAGTTTCTTTCGCACGTCGTATTTTGAATCAGACCGTCTGAGACGGACCGTCAACTCAGTGTTTACCTGGGATCTGTAGACATTGGAAAAGCGATGAACTTAAAAAACTCACGTTTATGAGATTTTTGGTGTTGAAACTTCAATCGTCAATCACTTCTATTTCCAAAAGGCTTCCTGTAACGTAGATACGAGTCATTGATTGAGGAGCCGTGGCCGAGTGGTTAAGGCGCTGGAAGTCTAAACGGGGGTTCCGAGCTCGAATCAAGGCTGTGGCAGTGAAATTCACCAATCACTTAATTCTGCATGGTGCTCTGAAGTGTTTCCAGGAAGGCAGGACCCACATTGAAAAAAGTTCATGAAGAACTGAAAAGGCTACCCTGGTTAGATGATCACATCATAGTTGTTCTTATTGATTTAATAATGAAATATACTATACTATACTATACTATACTATACTATACTATACTATACTATACTATACTATGGATCTAAAAGGGCTATCCCGGATGAATATGAATCAAATTTCTAATTAAACAAATATTGTGATATTTCAATTTCATATTTCATTAATTTTCATTTTTGTAGTTTGTTGAAGACAAGTGAAATGCTGAAACCTTCTACAATTTCTCATAACAGTGGACAAGATAATTCTAAGTAAGTATTGAACTAATTCTCTACGTAAACTGTATATTTGGTGAATATGAATTTTATCTTTCGAATTGTCAACCAAAAAATCAAAGCTAAAATACTTCAATGAACACCAAAGATCCAACCTCCTTTAACTTTCTCCATAAAACATACTTTGAGTTGACGACTGCTGCAATGCTCAGCAATATATCTCCCTGGTGATAGGACTTATAAAATAAAACATCCGAAAACTTCTGTGCCGGCAATTTTCGACATTTTGAGAATCTTTGGACATAGTCTATTTCATGACCGGGACCGCTCCCTGATGCATGGGTCGCGGAGCTCCTAGGGTCTAAAACCGTAAAAAAAAATTAAAATCCCATTACAAATATGTTTGTCATCGGCTTTTAAGTGGTTAACAAATCGCAAACCAATTATCTAGTAACAGAGGTAATAAGATTTATGTTATACGGGAAAACAATAATCTTACGCATTTAGTGTTTGTTTTTAAGTGCTTCTCCCTTGTAATACTGAATATTAAAAAGAACCGACGCAAAAGCACTGCATAATAAAGAATAAAAGAAGTAATTTTTCGCACGAATACAATACTCATGTATAAAAGGAAAATTATAATGGAAGTAACTTGCCGTTGTGACAAAAAAAACCGGCCATTTGAATGCTCAGTGCCATAAACGGCCACTGAGTATTAATAAGACCCCCTTGTTGCTTAGCTGATACTGCCGCTAATTATACCTCGCTTAGTTATTACTTGGATGACTAACTAATCAAATTAATTTGTATTATTTTTCTAGTAATAACGCAGACGACCTAAACAACGAATTCCATCCACATTTAGGTATTTGAATTATCATGTTGTAAATCGTTACATAATATGAGAATATTAGTGCAACTAAGTAACTAGTAGGAAAAAATATTCCTTACGTTTACAACAGTGCAGGGGATACTGTTGCAACAATATAGCTAGATAATGAATTATTCAAGTTACTTCCGCGTGCTAGATAAATTTTTCCCTAATTCAATAAGGTTATTATACACCTGTAACAAAAACTGTGCTTCGAAAATCTAATTTATTCTTTTCTTTTCAGTGTTTGTTTACACATTTTGCGATGCTCGATGTTTCGAATATGACGTCATACGTTCAATGTGTGAAGTAATATGGAAATTGTTCAGCAATTCTCGTCTGCATGTTCGAGGTAAAGTACATTATCATTAACAAAATTTGTCTATCAGCTGAAGGGGAGGGTCGATCGTACCTTTCAAAGGTGGTTTAACCGAGTTAAGGTATGTTCTATGAATAATCAAGTAAAAGTTAGCTATTTTGGACTTTCTTGAAAAAGCCCTGTATTTTCCTCTGAATGTTCGAATTAAACATTGTTTGATATATTATTTTCTAAGCATCAGTATCATTTATTTTAGGTGGTCCGTCCATGCTTCGTGGTCCATTATTGACCCTTCATAATAGCCCATTAATGTATGGCTATGAAGATATGAACCTGTACTTTCTTCCGTCTATAAACACCACGGATGGTACGTCTACTTTTAGTCTATCTGATATACCTCTCCGGGCTTTTTTGCCCTACTCCTGGTCTATCGGCACACGTCCAAAACCGAGTATGCTATCGTAAAATACGGAGCGTGCGCAGTAGCTTTTACTACCATAGCTATGGAATCATCGCAACAATAGGACAAAAAGAGCCAATCACGTCACTTTGTTTCGTACTTTTAACCTATAAGCGTGGACTATTTATAACAATACTAAAATAAAACATATGTTTCAAAATAAAGATATAATTCGTCTGAAGCTCTACAGAAAATAACCTTAAGGTGAAATTGTTGAAAATTGAGCGCTTTATGGATTCAGCTTTCGATGTTAGACTCAAGGAAACTCAAAGATGCAAACTTTAACCCAGTAAATTAGAATTGTCTCCTGTCCTATTCAATTTTCCTTGATAAATCGACTAAAAAATCGAGTTGCCTTCTTTTGAAAGATGTTTAATTGTTTTCATCATTAATTTATTCATTTATTTGTTTTATTGTTAGGTGACGACTTGATATC
This sequence comes from Darlingtonia californica, assembly GCA_032270445.1. Lineage (NCBI taxonomy): Eukaryota > Viridiplantae > Streptophyta > Magnoliopsida > Ericales > Sarraceniaceae > Darlingtonia > Darlingtonia californica. Next base: position 5,640 of record JAUBWS010059611.1, on the reverse strand, counting down.
AGGCATACAGTACCGTGGTCACCCCTCATTGGTTAATTTAATCAAAACGTTACGTAATCAACTATCTTCATTACCACGAGTACCGTTCACTCATCATATCTTATCAGAAAAAAATTGGTGAGGTTTTTGTTTTTCTGAATAACAAATATATCTTATGTATTCGATTTAAAGTACATAGAAACAGAATACGTTACGTTGCATTATTACAATATTATTACCTGGATGACTTAATAAATAAAACGCAGTATTACCGAGAATATTTGATTGTGATTGGTTCAAATCCGGTCAGTACGACACAATACTGACCGCTCAAAATGGTAGCTGTGAATGTAAACAAAAAATAGCCCTACTGACGTCGCGCTGGCTAAAAATAAATTTGCTAACATATATTCAGAAGAGTTAAATGTTTAACGTAGAATAAACAATGAGAAAAGTCTTTTTAATATGCTCTATTCGAATACCAGGTTTATAAATACAATAATAACTGTTTTTCGGGCTTTACTTGAAATATTGATTGCCCTTAGCTTACGTAATCAAGCTTTGGTTCGAAAGCTCGGTCTTTACTTCAGCTGGTGCAATATTTCTACGTAAAGCCCCCAAAAACGAAAATCATTGTATGATACGTACAATAATCTTTCGAGTTCTACATTTAAGGAAGAATTTTTTTGCGCGAAAATACAGCAGTATTAATTCAGCTTTGAAGTTATCCCCCTTTCAGGTTTTCAAACAGTTCAACAAAACAAAACAAGACAATAATAGACGTTGTTAGGAAAACAGCAAAAACCGCAACTTTTTACTTTTTAAGAGACACCGCTATGTGTTTTTTGATAGGTTCCACTACGCAGCCAGGACCTGGGAAGCTGTAAAGAAATCCAACCTTATCGCCGAATATCATCGTTTATTAACCACATAACCTTTCACGCTCTACATGATAAGTGGGAAAACATACGGTGAAACTGAACGTTGATGGTGACGTCATGGTGTAGCTGCTTCGTTACCGGTTAAGTTAGCTGAAAAGAAAAGTTAATGAATATTAGATACCGCTAGGGAAGAAAAAATTGCGAAGGAAAAAATATGTGAAATTAAAGATTGCGAATGAGCCTAAAAAATTTAAAATGCGGATTTCAAAGATTGCAAATCGGCAAGCCTTTCTTGTAAATGCAAAATAAAAAGATTGCGAATTTGTAATATGGTCTTGAAAATGCAAGACAAAAGATGACAAAAGTTAACGTTAATGGTGCTAATGCCCGCAGGTATTTGATTTCACGGGTTGAAAAAATTGAACTAAAATTGACACTACATAATTAACCCTTTCCAGACGACGAAAAGCAAAAAAAGCCTATTTCCAGTAGAATTTTTCTCAAACTTTAAACTTGAATATCTCTCAAACTAGACCGATTCACAATTCGGCGGAGTTATGGCACGTCAAATTTTGCCTCAAATTTCCCCACCGTTTCCAGTTCTCAAATAAAAATTGGTACTTTGATAGAGATTGTGGAATGCCTTGGCCGATTTGAGACTTTTTGCCTATTTCGAGAAATTTGCGAAAAACCTTTATTTTGCCCGCCATTTTTATGACATTAAGTTATGTACTTAAAAGATATTGTATTCTGCATGTTTCAATGTACATTCGAACGCCTCTGTATGAGTGTAATTAGGATTTTTTGCATTTGTTCTCATTACAGTACTAGGTTGTCAATATTTGACACTGACACTATAGTAATTGTTTATGTCAGAAAACTTTGTATATGGTATATATAGATCTATTAGATTTTCCGATCTTCCGTGATCATTCAGTGAAATACATCCATTCCGCAATATGTATCCCAGAAAAATTTAGAAGAAAATTTTTGTAAATATACTTGTGTTCTGCTTTAGGCTGATCGGCTTGACAAGAACTCGTGAAAACTTTCACGTATTTTTCGAGTGTTCTTTTTTAATTGTTGTCGAGCAGTGGCTCAGTGTTTTAAGGCATGGGACTCGTAATCTGATGGTTGTGAGTTCGAACCTGCCACTGGGACATCTGCAATGAAGTGACCTCTCACTGTTAATTTGACAGGTCAACACCAAATCGCTATATTAAGGTTTAGATGTTTCAAAACCGAAGCTGCTACTTTTTTGGGACAAAATAAAAAGACAAATATACCTTTAAGTGTACCTAGTTCAAAGTAGATTTAGTTGACAGCGACTAAGTTTTAATGGTATACTTTTGGTGTTAGTGAAATAGGACTTCTCTATAAGTAAAATAGCCAGTCGAGATGCGGAAGTGCTATTCTTTTGGCCAAACGCTTAAACGCAGACAGTAGTTGGAGGAGAGAAGGCGTGGTCTTTCGACCAAACTCCGAAATAATGTTTTTTTAAAACGCATGTTTTCCAAACGAGGACAGTACGAGGAGTTAAAATGATTAGATTTCTTTGTCAAGATCTTAAAAATTTTCCAACCAAGCAGAAACTTTTGCGAATTATTCAGTTTTTTGAACCAACTAAGTGTCCGTTTTACAGACACTGTAAAAGCATCAGATTTATACTTTCGTGAAATATTTTGTTTCGGTAGGATGAAAGTAAGTACTTAATAATACATCTCGAAAGCCACAGGTAAACATTTCCATCTTATGTTATTTATTGTTAGTGTTAGGATGATATCATGTTTCGTACAACGTAGGACAGTAGCCAGCGAACCAACGAATTTTCAGGGTGTCCATTTTCATAGTTAATCGTTATGTGGAGGACATAAAAGATTTAAATAGAAATTGTGTGCGTGGGTTATAATAGATATTTGCCTCCAATCACGAATTATGATCTTTTATTTGATATACTGCGTATTGAAATGAATGATGCGATAAAATGGTATTGTTTTGTGAATTTTCAACAAAATATTTCTACTAAGAGAGTAAATAGCTGAGTATACTTTGTCACGGATACGCTGTATGCAATGCTAGGGAAAAAATTGATATTTCTCCGCCAGCAGCCGACAATGATAATGCTTGAACTAACTTTCAATTGCTACATTATATTTTAGAATGGGTAACTTCAAATTGTCATCATTGTTGGAACCATGCTAGCTGCAATAATCCTGTACTGCTTTTCAGTAGCATGTGCAGTTGTCATCCCACTTCTTGTTTTATGGTATAGAACAAGAGGAAAAAGAGATGCTATGCTAGGCGAGAGAAAAAGGAGTGAGTTGTTTGTGGTTGTTGTTGGTGCTGGGTTCTCTGGCATCTGCACCGCTGTCAGATTGAAACAGCAGAAAATTCATTTGTTGTTTTCGAGAAAGGATCAAATATTGGTGGAACATGGTGGCATACCACATACCCGGGATGTGGGTGTGATATTCCATCAAAGCTTTACTCTTTTTCGTTCCACCCAAAAAAGGATTGGTCACAAACACTGCCCTTACAAAAAGAGATTCTAACTTATTTAGAAGAAACATGTCGTTTTTTCTCTATCACCGAACACTTTAAGTTGAACACTAAAGTAGTTGAATGCTCTTTTGATAACAAAACAAAGAAATGGAAAGTGAAAGTGGCCAATGGTGACGTTTATGAATGTACCCATCTTGTATCTGGTATTGGAGCTTTACATGAACCAAAATGGCCTGACATTGTTGACCAAGATCGATTCAAAGGTGACAAAATACATACAGCATTATGGCCGAGTGACTTTGACTTGACTGGCAAGAAAGTCGGAATTATTGGTACTGGTTGTTCGACCGCTCAAGTTCTTCCAGGTATTGTTGATAGAGTTGAGAATGTTTTTGTGTTCCAACGAAGTGCTGGCTGGGTTGGACCAGAGGTCGAACTACTACAAATCCCATATATATTACGGAACTTTCCTTTTATTTACAAAATTGCAAGGCTTTCTGTTTTCTTGTCCAATGAATTGTACTTTTTGTTATTTATGACCTCGAAGTCAATATCAGGGGTTTCTTTGGTTAGACTTTGGAAATTCTGGATGAGGAGTCAAGTTTATAATAAAGACACTGCTGAGAAGCTGGTTCCGGAAACCGTACCCGGCTGTAAACGTGTTATCGTGAGAAGTAATTATCTATCTTCCTTCAATAAACCTCACGTAACTTTAGTGGATACGCCAATCGACAGAGTCACTGAAACTGGACTACGAACAAGAAATGGAGAAAATTACGAATTCGATACTCTCATATATGCCACTGGATATGACAGCTTAGCCAGTATGAAGAATTTAAACGTTCTTCGGCCACGTGACAATAGACCATTAAGTGAGATTTGGGGAAGTTTCCCAATTGCTTATTATGGAATAATGTATCCTGATTTTCCAAATTTCTTCAGGTAGTATTTTGTCTTACAAGTTTTCAGAGCCGTTCTGTCAGAAAGTCCAATGATTTTAGATTTTAAACCCCTATTCTGACACGCCTTGTAATAATAACAGACTGTATAATCACGCTTTGTAATAACAATAGACTTCATAATCACTTATCCATGGGGGGAGGGGGGCACTTATCCAAAATCCGGTACTGGGATGTACGCGAAATTCGCCAAAAGCAGTCGCAGTGTTATTCGTAGTGTTTGTCCCAGGTCATGTTTTTTACGTGAAAAGTCCCTCTTAGAGTTTAGTTTTTCAAGTGTAAAAGGAGAATAATGTAGGAAAAGTGTCTCACAAGGTATACTTTTGTTCATTTTTAACAGTCACTGATAGAGTCCATTTTGAAATCTCTAGTGACAGGTCTCCGTCCGTCACTAGAGTCAATCATCATTTTGTCGGCATATGTATTACAAAGTGTTTTGTTCCTTCAAAGTCTGTCTTTCCAAGTTACTTGGTGCAGAAGAGTATAATTTGCACAGATTTTTTTATCTTTCAGCACACAACAGTGTCGTTTTTATGATTGAATGCCAGGTGGAATTCACGATACAAGCTATTTTAACAACTGTGAAACGAAAGTACTCTACAATAGAGGTATTTTTTTCAATAATTTTCTCCCCATGTTGGTCCTGTTCCCATCCGCATCCATTCATGTGATTTTTGTCGTTTTTCTCTATTTACCTTTACTTATTCATTCCCTTCTCCATTTTTTCATCCATTTATGCGTTCATTCATTCATTCATTCATCATTCATTCATTCGTTTGTTCGTTATTTTGTTCTTTCCTTTATTCGTTCTTTTGTTCGTTCATTCATCCGTTTAACTACTTAAGTAGTGCCGATGACAAACATATTTGTCATGGATTTTTTTTTTTTTACGGGTCTAGACCCCTGGGTAGTGGAGGAGGACCTAGGAGCTCCGCAACTCTTGCACCAGGGAGCGGTCCCCGGTCAAGAAATGGATCTCCAAAGATTCCCAAAATGTTTAAATTAACTGGCACAGAAGTGGTTAAGTAATCATACTTTAATACTTGTCATTCTATCATTCACTAATTCATCTATTCATCCATTCATTCGTTCATTCATTCACCCCTCCGTCCACTGATTGACCCATCCATCCACTCATTCGAATTCATTTATTCGTTATTTCATACATTCTCCAGTAAATCTTCATTTCAAATCATTCATTCATTCATTCATTCTCCTTTCAGGTGACAGAAAAGGCGAATAGTGACTTCCAACGTAATTTGCAACAAACAATGAAAACACGTGTTTTTAATGGCAATGATTGTAATAGCTGGTACTGC
>JAUBWS010059600.1:0-15855 GCA_032270445.1 Darlingtonia californica | reverse complement strand
TTTACCTGTAGATATTTGTCAAGAGAACCATTCGACATGAATTCCAAAACAATTTTATGAGGTCTCTCTATAAATTCCAAAAAATAATATCAAGTTAAAAGAATGTACTATTTGATTTAATCAAAACATACTGTATAAGGACGTTAAATTCTTCCCCATTATAGTAGCTGTTCGCACACTGTTTTATAAGCATAACGTTTATAAGCATAATAATTAAGGCCAAGATTTAAGTCCAAATTTTCATCTCAGGATTCAAAAGTATTCAAAACCGATCAAATGTAAGTTAGTATATATATATATATATATATATATATAGTATGAGTGCTAAGCTCATAGCCGCAGATGGTAAACGGCGAAACTAGAAACAAAAACGAATAGACGAGGCACTAACACATATATACATAGTGTATAGTTTGAATAGTTTGAAAGTGAGTATACCAAATAAGACAGCTTGGCTAAAGTAACAAGTAACAATTATAAGCGATGCAAGAGTAGAGGGAGTGATAAGATAGGCATAATTGAGCCTTAGCTCAAAATTACATTTGCTTGTAAAATAACGAGTATCATACCAATTATAGCAGTTGATATCGTACCAACCCAAATTTACATGGAAAGCTTCACGCGTAAAAAAGTATTGTAAGTGAAACGACACTCAAGGTATTAACAAGGTTTGCAACAACATCAAACTCAACCATAGATGAAAGATAAGATTTGAGTAGCGTATCTCAAACCACATAAACTATCGCAAGGAATGCTTAGGTTCGAAATATACACGAACATTGAAAATAGAAGAAAACGGATGCGACCCGAAGGTACGAGAACATTTGGAGATCTAATTCGACAAGAAACGTAACCACATGGTGGGCATGGCGGTTTCAACAAAAACCAAGACGATGTTCGTAACCAAGAAATTCCAATGCTCTCGTACTTTCGAGAGAAGCCAACAAATTAAATTACTACGGGTCTTTCTCACTCACTTACGTCCCGTATGAAAATCTATTTATGAAAAAGTGCCCCTTATTAGGAGCACCACGATATATGCACCATTTGAGAGTACCATGTCTCAGGGTGCCCTAAGTCTCTAATTTGGGTTGAATTTTTAAGAGTGGCCTCTGTGATGGTCGAAATAATGCACTACAGAGATTTGTTATATGAATGTCAACAAAATCTTTTGATAATAAAGCAAACAAACCTCTTAAAACAACGCCTTCCATACCAATAACATTTGGATCAGTAAATTGACCGATGATTGCAGCTTCACTGAGAAAATCATCTCTATCACGCTTTGATGCATTTGGCTAAAAACAAAAGACATCCCTCAATCATCAATTTTATCAAGGGTGCACACCAATTGAGTTAAATTGGTGCAACTTCCATACCAAAAATGGATCGCCAACCTGTGAAAATTACCTCACTATTAATTCCGCAAAGTTCCCTGTAAGTGTTTCCAGGAAGGCAGGACTCTCATTGATAGCAGTTCAAAGAGAACGGAAGAGGCTATCCTGGGTGGGTAGTAGTAAACAAATAAGTAAAAGGTTAAAAACAAAAATGTTGCAAAAATTAAAATGCTGGGACACGAGTTTTTTATGATTCTCATTAACAACGTCGATTTGATTTTTTTTTTGTTCCAGCAACAAAAACATTTGCAAATAAAAGTTGCAGAATAAGGAAATTTAACGTGGGGATACACTTAAACATTTTTATGCAATTGCAACAAATTCTGTTTTTTTTGTTGCAATTGCATAAAAAATGTTCCCGTGTCACCGAAGCTTTAAATTGAAAAAATTATTTCAAATCCAAATTTGGAAAACCTTTCATTTAGATACCCACCAACTTATTAAAACATTAATAATCAAACAAATGGTGTGTCCGCTGTGCTGTTGATGTATCTCATACCTTTAAAGTCTTAATAGCTACATCTTTTGATTTCCCATTTTTGAAAAGTGATCCCTTATAGACATCAGCAAATTCTCCACCACCCAACAATTTACCAATCTTCAATAAATTGGGTTCAATTTCATAAGCAAACTCTTGTACGGCTTCGTCAACATCATTATACGTAGTTGGATCAACATAAAGTTTTGCACCAGCATAAAAACGTCCAGGTAATTTCACTTAGATGAAAAAAGCGACAATGTTTTGGTAAAAATGTGACGATCTACGGGAAAAGGGGGCATAAAGCTAACCATAATTTACTTGTTTGCCTCTCAAAATCATTAAAAACCGTCTGTGGAAGAGTGCATTTCTATTTAAGCGACACGTAAATTGCGTGTCGCTTAAATGGAAATGACCTCCTCCACAGACGTTTTTCATGATTTTGCTAGTGGGTGGAAAATGATCGCAGTAAAAATGACCATGCCCCCTTTTCCCGTGGAACGTCACAAATATTGTTATTTGATGAATTTCTGTTAACATTTTTCAAACATTATCAACATTAACATTATAAGAATGCTTAGCGTTAAGTGATCAACCCTCGGAAGACTTTTCAGGAAACTGTGAAGACTGAAGTGAGACTCGAACTCAAGACTTTTAAATTACTAAAGCACCGCCCTATTATAATATTAGCTAATCTCTCCAGTGGTCACTGTTTACTCCTGAGATACATACAATCTGTACCATTCGATGGTACACAGGACAATCGTTGACATAGCAGTTTAATAATATACCATGATCATCCTCCGAGGACTTGTCAAACATTATCATAATTAACACTGAAAAAGTCCCAAAAAAAAAAAAATTTAGTGTAAGGCACTCTTACAGCAATAATTTTCAACAGAAGTCATGTCCAGAGTGCAAATTAATCGTCAAGTGCACTCTAGAAATACAACTTAACAATGTTATACCGTACGGCGTTAAAAGCTTAAGGCCATGGTTTCTTTTACAGCGCAAAAAGTGCAAGAAAGGAAAGTTCATCTAGGGCATACAAAGGTATTTTTTACAGATCGAATTTTCGGTAAATTACCGATTGTACACACGTACTCAGGAGAAAATAAGTGTGATTTTTCAATCAAATTACACATTATCTCCGTGCTATTCGTGATTAATCGTTAATTTCACTTTAATACATGAGACTATAGTAGTAAGAGTAATAACAATGTTTGACATAAGTCATCTGGAGATGATGATGACCAAGTTGCCATAGCAAATATTTCTTGTGACAAAAAAATCCTTTTTTGTAACTTTCTCATATTGAACCAAATATCTCTATGAGAAATATTAAAATTTTGTTGCAATACATACCTGTTCCATCTTCCATCCTAACCACTTGAGTATAAGGAGGATTTTTTCTTTTCCATAATAAGAATGCAATAACCAGCACAATGCTAACAAACACAACAGCTCCGATGATACCACCAATCAATAATTCTAAAGGTACACCATCACCTTTGACGGCAATTTCTTCTTGATATGCAATCTTAATACCAGTTAATACTGTCCCATCTACTGTCACTTGTGCCGCAATCTGAATTAAAATATATTATATTCATTTGATGAAACTTTAAACTAAGATTTCTGTAACCAATTAAAAAAAAACGAAAATAATCAAAAATATTCAAATTTGGTTTTCTCTTTCTCTTATTTCATTTAAATACAGCATTTCCCTTCTAATTTTCCTTCTCCTGAAATAGCGTTTAAGTTTGAAAACAAACAAAAGAACGTTTTTAATGCCACTTACCTTTACATTGTACGAGCGTGTTTGTGTATCACTTTTGATGGTGTACGTATTCGAGGTTGTAGTTTCCGTTGTATCACCATACATAATCAAATATACGATTCTATCGTTGCCTTTTGCAAACGGTTCATCCCAAGATAATTCAACAGACCCATCTGACAATGTCTTGTATCGCATATTTTGAACAGGTCCCGGTACTAGAAACCAGAGAACAATAATTTTAATGAAATTTATTATCTAAACGTTGTTCATTCACAGTAGTATACTTCATACTAAGACATCATTGAGATATGTCAATTTAAAAAAAACACAACAACTACATGTCAGCGCTTAAAAGGCAGACGAAAGAAACAGCTAGGGGGGGGGGGGGTGTTAAAAAAAATACAAAATATCCCTGTTACCAACTAGGGATACAATAGTATGCCTCAATAGTATGCCGTTTAATTGTGTAGAGCAGAGAAAGTATTAAAAAATCTTAAATAACTTTTTGAGTACGTTTCAATGATCGGTTTTCAAAAATATATACTTGCCTTCTCTAATAGTTTGATAAATATTAAAAATAAACATTATAAAAGCAAAGTCTAATAATTAATAAGTTTAATTATTGCCTACCTCCTTTGCGTGTTTTAAGCGTGAAGTCAGTAGAAACAATTTGTCCTGTGTCGTTTGTTATTTGATTTTCAAATGATAATAACAAATTATAAGTAGCATAAGCACCAAGACCTTCAACTTGTATTAATGTGGTATTTGTACTCATTGGAAAGACTTTATCTTCTTTTGGACAATTTTGACAGGAAAGAATATAAATGCCTTTAATACCAGGTGAATGGTTCCATGCAATCATTGCTGATGAAGCAGTGATATTCTTCGATGAAGGTAATGAAGGTTTCGGAGGTAATCCTATATGAAAGAAATTGTTTATACACAGAAAGGTATCAAATAACACCTTTTAATTGGTTTTGCTTGAACGAGTCATTTCGGGAAGCCGTTTCAGGAACTTTTCATAGAAATTTAAAAACAATGAGGAAAAGAATCAAGGTTGATCCATTTGTAGGGGCTAATACAGAAGAAGTCATAGGGCCCTGTCCTTCTTGTAATTTTTAACATTTTGGTTTTAAAACTCAAAAGAAACAGTTTTTCAATAGGATTATTAAGAACGAGTACCCAAATGTTGTTGTAAGCAACTTTTGAAGTAAACCATGTGAAAACCCTTAAAAAGTTCTTTAAGAAGTCACTTTATTATTAAGTTACTATTATGCGAGCGGTTCCGAATGAAAATGTATAATAAAAATTAATCAAATTAATTAATCCTCATTTAATATCCTTATAATAATAAAACACAAGAATAACTTATAAAAGAACATGTTTAGCTAAAACAATTAATAGCTTGGCTTTAGTAATTTTTTTCGGTATTTTTAAAAGACACAATTTAAATTCAAAACGTTATAACTCAGCGTGTATTCATCCAAATTTAAAATAATTGATATATCAAAATTTAAGTTAGCCTTTTGTCTTTCACATACAAATAAATTTGTTTAATTCTGATAAAGTAACATACCAGAGCACTCTCTCGAATTTGTATACTTTTTTTGGGTCACCCGGTAGACTACATATGTAATTCTTGGTTCAAAGTCATCACGTTTTATGAAATGTGAAATTCTTGTTTTAAAGTGATTTATTTTCATTTCACTGTTAATCAGTCAAATATATTTTGTAAAATGACTATAATAGTAAACTGGATAAAATGGACCAGCTCATGATTACGTGGAGCCGTGGCCGAGTGATTAAAGGTCGCAGCTGAGAAACGCAAGGTTCCTGGTTCAAGCCCCACACCATGAAACTATCGGTGGCGAAAATTGCGGTGCTATCAAATTCCACATGGCTCCCTTGTAGGTGTTTCACGAGCTAGGCTGGCACTATGGTATGTAAGGAAATCCTTAAAAGTCTACAACTGCGAGAGTGAAATTTCTCTCCTGTGTAGATGATAAAATATACTTTCGAATGGAACTTACCAATACATTTTTCAGTATATTCCTTTTCTTTCCCTTTTTCTCTGAAATGATCATCTTTACATTTACAAAAAGTCCTATCAATATTTCCCAAAGAATTGTTACCGCATTTTGTACATGGTTCATTGCCTATACCAGGCTTGAATTTATCAATGCCACATTCTAAGATACAAAACAAGAAGAATTTGTATTACACTCATCTACAAGCAGCTTGAAACAAAGTTTAACCCCATACAAAAAAATATAACAATTGGAGTTTTATTCACAAACGTATAATAACCTTTAAACATTTTCAAAACTTTAACTTCATGGCATCTTCACATTTTCTATTGACATCATTTTACAGTACGAACAAATTATTACAAGTTTTTGTGCTTTTATTTACAAAAGATTCATGTTGCAGGGTTTGACAAATTATGTATGTGCATACGCATGACATGGTCAATACTTATTTTTGCAAATAAGTCCACAAACAGGATTTCTTTCAAAAACGTTTTTCAGACGTGAAGTAACATTAAATTCTTTAACCTACACAAGAAATGCATGCCAAATGGTTTACACCGAGACAAATAGAAAAACTAATAATAAAAGTAGCTACAAGATGGCCCCAAAATATTTGTACAGAGGTTACAAATTCTAAGGTAGAGGTTTCATATTTATAATTTCTTACTCTGGCACATTTTCTGATTTTTTTCAAACCCTGAAGCGCATTCACATCCACCAGTGACTTCTCTGGTTCCATTCCACATACATTTGAGTATTGGTTCAAATCCACTCACTTTCACAGCATTTTCAACACATTTTCCCTTGTATATTTCAACTTCTTTCGTTTTGCTCGGTGCATTATGTTCATCAAATGTTAATAAACTTTCAGTTATAGTTGGGCATTTAAAGTAATAAACTACAAAGCTTTTCAAAGCACCACAAAGATATCTTGAGTTAAATAAATACGATATATAACGTTTTCCCTTATTATTCATAGCCACAGTTCCAGATGCTATGAAGAATGCAGGTTTAAATGAATCCGTATTTTTCTGATCTTGCGGTGATGGAACTCGCACCCATGGTTCTGTGGTTGTGAAAGAATTGTCACCTCTTTTATCGCCAATGTTAGCACCAATGTCAATATACTCAGTGCACTCATTTGGTTCTTTGGCTGTGCAATACCTTCCTTGTACAACATAGTCAGCAAAAACTGTGTTTATCTTTTCTACATTAAATTGGAAAGATTCAAGCAGACAGTCTGGTGAGAAGCAAACTAGAAACTGAACTTCTTTCGGCTTTAATGGGTCAGTGTTAGAATTCCAACGAGAGCCCTTTTGACATGGTTGAAATTGCCAAGTGCTTGATATATTAATTGCATTTTTGTCCAAATCTGCTAAAAAAATCTTTTCTGGCAATACCATACCAATTAACAACATTCCCACAAAGACAATCTGGTGGAATTCCATGATTCATGATTTCCTATAAAAAGTAATTTTGAAATAAATTTATCAGTGCAGGCTAGATTTTACATATTATGCTAAGTGATCTGTCTATAAATCTCTTGAAAAGGGTTAGGGCTAAAATTCATCAACACAAACATTTAGCCTAATCTTCCATGTTATTGAATTCTTTACACATATCCAAACACTTTTTACATTATATCAGCAACACAAAAACGAAAATCCTGATTTGAATACACTCTTTTCGTCATCACTGAAACTGATTAGAAAAATTCACTTCAATATAGGGGTTTTTATGAGAAAAGTTGCCCCCCCCCCCCCATCCTTATTATTGACCCCATTTTGGACCCCATTTTGGACCCTAAATTAAAACCCCAAAATCAAAAAATGGTCAGTCTTAATAGAAATTTGGTATACAGGTCAATTAAAACAAACTGATGAAGTCTGTTATTAGCAATCTGTACCTAAATTACTCATCTTCAGTATTTTAGGTGTACACCAACATTAACAAACAAACTGTCCGAAAAGTTAGTATGTACAAAGTTGAATGGTAAAGGCAGTCAAGCCCCATGTATGTGACATCATCTTAAAATGGCGGCACAGGGGTCAAAAATTCCTTTTTGGCTTTTTTCTTTGGAAGATCAAAGTTCAAAAGGCTGCAAGCACAAAATGCATACTGCAAACTACATACTAATATTTTATAGACTTAATTAATTCTAAAATTAATTAAAGATTGAATTTGAAAAATCTTTTCTCTGTACACATAAATACTTCAAAAACAGCTTTGAATCTCGCCATTTCTATCATTTTGTATTTCAATGTAGTTTTTATCACCAAATTTTATTTATCAATTTTGGCCACTTTTCAAACTTCTACTTCAAAATATGCTTTTTTGCAGAAAGAAATATTATCTCCTAAATGTATTTATGTAGATACATTGTGGATTAATGAACAAAAAATATAAAAAGATCCTCCATGACTGTATTCACATGATTCATGAGACAATGTTTGTCCGTGTATATATGTGACATCATGCTCAATATGATAAAATATTTCTAAATGATAGAGTCAATAGGTGTCATGATTAATGAACTGATATAATTAAATTCATATGGTTTCTGTGTAATGGCAGGAAATTGCAAATACGCGATACTGTTTATTTTGGTTAAAAACTAGCAGGGGTCAATTTAAAGATATCAAAAACTAAAATGCAGTGGTTTAAACTACCATTTTTAAAGGTTTTTAAAGCCAGCTCTCATTCGACATGCTAACACTCTAAGCCCTGACGTTTGCTTATCCACCTATAAATACATTACAAGCTGTATGTCTCCATGGACCAGTCTTTTTTCACGCATCCAGGTGAAAAATCACACTTTCAGTGATCTATGCAGGGTCAGAAATAATTCTGCAGCTCACAGAAGGATGGGATTGCTTCAAATATGTCTTGAGTGTCAGGTGAATATAAAAAGTTATTTAACATGTTTCAAAAAAATGAATTTTCAGCAGCAGACAGGGAAGTTAAGACTGTGAGAGTTGAGCATTGCATTGACGCTCAGACATCATGTTTGGGGTTCACAATTTTAAACCTCCTCCACTTTTCTACAAAAACATTATAAAATGTAAAAAGCTACTTTTAATTTAAAAACCAACTATTGCAATAACACGAATAAAGCTATTTATCAAAGAATTTTCTGATTTCTATGCAACGATGCCATTTTCAGGTGTGTGATTGTCACATGCAATTGCATGCCATTCCTGTGAGGGCCTGATTTAAAAACAATAATGTACTTATTTCATTGACATTTTCACTATTTTCTTGTGTCCTAGCCTTTTTTAATAAGGGGGTTCATTTTGGGGCATCCAACTTAATTACTTGTTGTGTTGTAACCCCATCTTTCACTCAGAAGCTTAAAAATAGCAGCTTAACAATAATTCAGAAATACATCTATAATTATTTTAGCAGACAATAAAGTTTTAATTGACACACTTTTGCAAACGTTTTGTTAACTTATTTTTGTAAAAACAGATGCATTGAATGTGATTGTTATATCAACAGATAGGATATTTTATACTCTTTCAAGCAGCCATAAAGGGAAAAAAATATTTTGTAAAAATAGAGTTGAAATAGGCAGTACAAGTCACTTGCTTAATCATTTTTCAAACGTCACAAGGCCATTTTCCTGAATTTCGGTCATTTTGGTGTGCTTGTAAACAAATTTTTTAAACATTTGGCGCTTCATTTGGAGCTAAAAATAAACTCAATTGTCTTATTTTTCCTAAACCAAAATGAACGCCCCAATAATCAGCAATTGAGTTTACAAATCAAAGGATGTAGAAAAGTTGTATGGACTGAAATTATGGACAGACAATCCATCCAAAATTTACAAAAGGCTCTTAGTCACTGATATGCAGTTCCAAATTAACAAATTTTTACCAAAAAAGTCCAATTTTGTTGCAATTTTGTTTGAACTGCCAATCAATCACCAATTTTTAGGCAAAATCTACTAGTCAAAACCTATTAACCCTAAGAACAGTATATATCATAATGAAAGGTAAATTAATACTGGTGAATGATTCCTCAAGATAAAATCTACAAAATTTTAATTTAGAAAAAATCACAGAATTTTTAGTGATATCTTGGTACACTTATAATTAACGTGTTGTTTTTATCTTTCCTTTCTACAATGAAACCATTTTAGATTTTGACATTTGGGAACCTGGGAACCATATTTTTGTAGACCCCTGATTGAATCTACTGAATATAAGACCTTTGGGAACCTTTATGGAATCATAGGCAGGACTTCATATCTTGGAAGGCTTACTGGTAATTGGGAAATAGGACCTTGGGACCTATCTGGGATCCAGGACATTCTAGGACTTACAAGGGACCATGACATTGGAGCCATTTGTAGGACCCTGCTAAATAAGAAACTTTTTGGGCAGCTTGATTAGGACCCAGACTTTGCCCTGAAGAAAACAACAAATGTGCTTTAATTTGCATGTGTGATGACGTTTGCACGTGCGATAGAGTGATTTTCTAGTTTTGCACATACAATGTTATTAAGTTTGTCTGTGAATTTTATTGCTTAATATCACTAACAATGCATTATTTGATTCATATTTTCTCCTGTTCTGTTTTAGTGTTGTCTTACACCAACCTTATTAGCAGTAGACAGGTTTTTCTGGGACCCTAAATAGGGGTATAAAGGCTTGGTGGGACATGAAGGAAGGATCTTCTGAGACCCTAAATGGGAGCAAGGTATTCTGGGACCCTAAATAAGGACTAGGACTTTCTAGGATCTAAAATGGGGGTCAGGATATGATGGGACCCTAAATGAGGGAAAGGGTCTCCTGGGACCATAACAAGGGCAAGGAGTTTCTGGGACCAACCAAGTCCTTATCTTCATTTAGAGTCCCACCAAGTCCTGGCCCTTATTTAGGATCCCAGAATAGCTCTGCCCCATTTATGGTCCTTGCCTCCATTTAGGGTCCTCAAAGGTCCTTGCCTCAATTTAGGGTCCTGGAAGGTCCTTGCCTCATTTAGGGTCCCAGAAGGTCTCTGCCTCTTTTTAGGGTTCCATGAAGTCCTGGGTCTCAATTATAACCCTAGGAAGTCCTTTGTCTCATTTTTTGGTCATAAACAAAGTGTCAGCTGTCCTATAAAATTTTTTTACGTCATATTACGACGTTAACTGAACCTAAAATCGAGTTGTGGCTCACCCCTTAGAAGTAAAGAGTATTTGAAAAATTGTTGCAGGCTGATTAATTTTTCTTCAATATGTTTCTGTATATATATGTTCAATGTTTTAAAAATGAAAGAAGTGATTACTTGTACAGAAAGACAATTTATGTCTACAAAAATGTCAACATCAGGACAGGAAAGTTCACATATCTGTCTATTATATCATTAATTAAGTAACATTACTAGCCCCTGCCATTCTTGTTACATGTAAAATAAAAAGTATATACAATAAAATAATGATAACACCAACAATAAAATTAATAAAAATGAATAGCTTGGAGTGAAATAAATTCATAAAAATAATAATTATGACAAAAATAAAAAGTTAACCTAAAATGATCCATTGCCAGCCAGAAAAGTAAACTGGTAAAAGAGGAAAAAGCAAGAAAGCAAATAATCAACTATTTCCTCTAAAGCTTTGATATGTTTAATAATTTTCTTCTTCTGTGATTCTATCAGCTGGTGAGAGAGAAGACCAGACAATTATCCTTTACTTTCAATAAAAATAAGAGTTCCTGCCAATTTTTTGTGAGGAGAGTGTATAGAAATAAAAACAGTGGTCTGGCTGGTTCTCCAGACAGCCAGAAAACCCTTTTCATTTTTTATAGAAATATAGGTTCAACAAAATTCAAAACCGTTTTTCATTTTACATACAAATAAGCTAGCTATACAATAAATACATGGAAACAAAAACTCTGTTTGATAACGAAACACCACCATCCACACCACCACCTTTTTTTGTAAACGAAATATTTCGTGATAAATGTGACATGAAACAGCCGAAGGCTATGACGTCATTAGATTAAATTCGGAATGGAAGTGACATACCGGTTTTCCGCGTACGAATATTAGCCTCGGTCCGGGAGCGCCCGCGTGTTTGGGCGCTCTGACTGAGAGTAAACGTGCTGAAAGTGTTTCGTTTCAGAAATCTCTCACGACGTTTTTGACAGGTGTAATAACCTCCGAGTTCCAACACAGCAGAAAAAGCAAGAATAGACGCAATCTCATCCCTATAAAGCCTCTTTTCTCTCTTATTTAGTACATGTCGAAAAAAGATGGCTCTGGTGTAGTTGATATGACACTATAACACACTATGCGTGGTGTTATAAAAAATGATTTTTTTGCCTCGCTTATTTTGAAAATAGGAAAAAAGATGAGATACCTTAATGTTAATGTTAACCTTAATACCTAAGATGAGATTTAGTTTATTCACAAATGAAGGTAAGTCGCGTTAACCCATTATGTGACCAAGCATTTTTCAGGAAATTCACTACCCCTGGACTTAGTTTATTTCATGATCGGGGGTAGTTCCCAAGATGCATGGGTCGCGGAGCTCCTGATTTCTATCTACCCAGGGGTCCAGGACCGTAAAAAGAAAGTGTCCCACATATGGGATACTGGACCAATACGGGTTAAGGTAATTAAACAACGTTTGTTAATTGTTCAGCCGAATTGGTCAGTGCGTTTTAAAGCAGCCGACGAGGCATATTTGGAAATTAGCTATTCGGAATGCATGTTTTTCCTAGAAATTTCCATGTATTCGAAGAATGTTTCGAAAAATACTTTGCTGGGAAATCTGATGTGTTTAACCGAAAATTTCGAAAAGTGAAAATTGAATATCTCACGATTGAAAACAGATATCATCAGGAATTTTCATCAAAGATATGAATCATCAAAAGGAATCGATAATTTGTTAAGAATTTTGAGTTTTGCTAATGTCAGCATTTAATTAGCAAACTTCGAATTTTTGAATTTTTTGCTGACGTATGCGTACGTACGTACTCAATTTTTTTATCACAAACTCTGACTTCCTTTACTTTTGTTAAAGTATGACACTGGTAACTTTTTCTTATCTTGAGATATTCAATTTTCATGACGTCATCACATTACGTTGTTTTTACGTTTTTGGCTAAATTCTCTAAGTGAGTACATATAGTGTTGACTGCTTTTTATTGTATGATATGTATATAGTGTATATATGGTTATAGAGCCTAAGCTTGTGGGGCAAGAAGGAAACAGATCTGAATATCAGGTAATCAGCAGGTCAGGTTTAGGCTAACGAAGATACGAAACATCAACATAATCCGCAGAATAGATTGGAATCATTTACTTAAATATAAGAAATAATTTAGGCTTATAGTAGGCATACTGAGTTGAATCGGATTCCACTATCAAGTGTCAAGTTTAGCAAGAGAGCGCAATCAAACGTGATAATATGAGGTTGTTGCCCCCGTAAGGGTATAAAAATTTATTAAAAATGCACAACAAGCTGTTTCATAGACAAAAATTGGTTGATCGAGATTCCTTAAAAGTAATCAACCTTGAAGTGGTAAATCACTCATATTTTTATTAATGACATAATATAAATGACACAGATTCGTAGCCAGGGAAACTTTGTTGTTGCTATTTTTGTCAAATTTGGGATGTAATGAATAATGAATGAGTTCAGTGAGCAGCAAAATCCACAAAATCTTACCTGATTTTGAAACACTTTATCTAAATATGGGGACATTGTTCCAACTCAAAGTGATTTGTTGTGGTCTTGAAAACGTAAAACTTCCGTCTGTCCGGATTTTGGTTATTACATTATTTGTGGTGCTCTAGACTAGCGTGCTAGTCTGTTTTTCAAAGTTGTTTTTGGCGAAAACTAGTGTAGCACGGCATTTTTCGGACGGAAAAGAAAATTTTTTTTTTTCCCGTACGGGTCTCTCCTCCGCTGTTATTTTTTTATTGCGTGGTGGCTGTTTTCGTTACAAAAAATAGAGTCCGATTGAAAAAAATATAGGCTAGTAATCTAGTTTAGTGATGGTGCTCTTGAGTTTCAAATGCCAATGTACGAAAAGTTGACATCTAATTAATTATTCATGCACCACTAGTTTCCTAAATACTGCAAAATTTTGAAATTCCATGAAAACCCTTAGATAGAAGAAGCAAATTGCAAAATTTCAGATTCATTGACTCGTTCCTTTCGAAAGTTATCGTGTTTCAAAATCATGTTAGTCATTTTCGTGAAAGTAAGCTAATAGGTCGATAGTTGAGAGGATTAGAACGGTCGTATGCATTGTTAAGGACAGGGACAACCGAGGCGCAAATTTCCGACAAGACGGAAAGCACGATTCAGTTAGACATTTATTGATAAGTTTAACCCTATGCAGCCTAGGCTTTTAAGGGCGGTTCAGGTTCCTTAACTTTTTTAATTTTTCTTATTTTCATATGAAACTTAGCACACTTAGCAAATATGTGATCTGCGTTCAATTTCCTATCGGTTGATATACAATATAGTAACATTCGATAATTTTTCAACAAAAAAAATTCTGAAACCACTTGCCAATCTTTTGATCATGCCGCCATATTGACATATCATTTCACAAAAACATTTTCATGAAAACTTTTGCAGTAAATTTTCCAAAAAGTCACAAAATTTCAGGGCTTAAAAATTAGTCTGTGAAAAGTCATTTAAAAAAGTTTCCGAGGCCGAATCGCCCCCCCCCCCCCCCTAGGCCGAATAGGGTTAAGAAAGTATAGAAGAGAGTTCACAATCAGGTGAGCAATGTTTTAAGACAATTACAATATCTTACAAATACCTGACACAGAATAAGAATTAAGGTTGTGTATTATCTTGGAGATTTTGGAAGGAGTAATCTCGATCATGTCAAGAGCATCGTCACAGCAAGGTAGGAACTCAGGGATGATCAGCTGGCAGACAAGGTACAGCTAATAGCAAGCCATCGTGCCAAAAGTTCAGACTTGTCTCTGACAGATGTTATGACATTGAGTCCAACGGAGAGTGAAGGGATTGTAGATTTGCTTTGTTGAAAATGTTGTTAAATACCTTCCAAAACTCACAAGAGTTTTGTTTCTGGGTGGAAATTTATTCTTAGTATTCTAAATAATTCTTGTGCAACGGTTACGCGTAGTAATGAAGAGTTTCTTGTCGTGAAATTTCCGGAGTAGAGTCTTTGACGTAATTCTTTTTTGGACCGGCAGAGTTCCGCCGATGGCTCTTGAAAAAGTCTAGCACATATTAAATTTCTATGACTTCATCAAAGTGCAGCAAAAACAGGTTTTTGGCTAATCGTAATGAATCTTCTTATCGATGCACTTTTTTTGAGTCATTTTCTATTGAGTTTAAAGGATGCCACCTTCAGAATAGCCTAAAGAGTGATGAGAAAAATCTTCAGATATTTCAAATTTTTGGAAAAAAGGTATCTGACATTATTTTTTGAAATTTACTCAACAAGAGCGTTATTTTGGTTTATAAAACATTTGGGTATTGACATTTTTAAAAAGATGCCAAAAAAAATACCGAGGACACAGTCAGGGCTGATTTGTGGAAAGTTAAAATTCTGTTAGTAACAGACATATCACATAAAACTCAGACTTGACAAGTATATTGACAAGTATAACGTGTATGAGAGGCAAACAGAGCATGATAAATGCTTTTCAGATGTTTTAAGAATGTAGTGCCTTACAATTTAGAAAGAAATTTAGTTCCGTGGATCTCTGCAATCTTAACGAATGAAACCATTACAGTTTAGGTATTCATAAACACCCAGAAACTTGATTCTAGAACTTGGGAAAATATTTAAAATTTAAAATTGAGATAATGTGCGCTGTTAAAAGTTTTGAATTTAGCGTGGATAATGACATTTTTACGGAATATGGAATTAAACATTAACTTTTATAAATGTGCAAGCTTTCGGAAGGACTTTTGCTAAGTATATTCCAGTATTTCGTAGTTTATTTCATTGCTGATGATACTTGACAATACTTGATTTTCTACTGTGCAAAATACATGATTTTTGGTTCCTTTACTGGAGATGTGCCTTAGACGATACTTATAAATTGAACAATACCGTAAATGCTCGAATTAGCGCCCTGGGCGCTTATTTAAAATTTAGACTTTTTAGGTGGGCGCTTATTCGAGAGGGGCGCTTATAAAAAAACTGAATTTTCAAACATTCAACACAACAATCTTTTTTTCCA
>JAUBWS010059589.1:0-15857 GCA_032270445.1 Darlingtonia californica | reverse complement strand
GGCAATTCTCTTTACATTGAAATTAAGTTTATTTCTGAAAACCTTGTAGTTTTTAAGAATTATTGCTTCAAAGACTGGAACTTTTTTGTGGTGCACCCGGTAGTACTACACATGGTACTAAAACTTTTCAAATCTTCTTTTTGGTACGTCACTAAAACGTCCTAAAGCCTGGTATTTTAACATCGCCCCCGCCCTGCATTAAAACAATTTCCAAACTTTGCTTAGAGCCATAATCCGTTACCCTGTACCAGAGGATTCTAGTGTCAAGAGGAATTAACTTGAAATCTTGAAATGTTCATGCAATAAAGTGCAGCAATATTTGCAAAAGACGAAAATGCTGCAACTGTAGTAAATCATGAAATCAAAGTTTATTTACGTTCTCTGCATTCTCCATTATACAATTTCCGCAAATTCTTTCTTCGTTTACAACCCGCTATCTCCATAATGCATGCATTGTAATACGTGCGACCATCATCCGCACATACTTGTCGCTTTTGCCGAAGACAGGACATTTGATTCTTGCAAACACAAGAAGCTGTTCGCAACAACGGATGAAGTTGACACGTTTTTCCCTTTGGGCATTTATGAACTTGACATGCCGCTAAAAGAGTGAAATGACAAATTATATGAACATGTCATTGACCGATTGAAAGAAGAACACACAAAAGGAAATAAAGCAAATTAAATGCTGGAAATTGGTATAGTATTTGGTCAAAATATACATCCAACATAATCTTTCGGAAAACCGAACACCAAAGTGAGTCGCATTGAGTGCATTTAAGCAAATTTTCAAAGGTTGCTTGCCCGAGAACGTCGTTTTCAGACAGTAGGATCTCTAGCTTGTAATTATCAGGAGAATTTATTTCAAAGTAACGAGATTCTCAAGATTTATGGTGAAAGTCATTAATAGTAATTGCATCATTACATTGCCGTACATAAATGATTGCATCATTACATTGCCGTCGTAAACTTTGAAGACGACTTGAAAAAGCTTGTTTTGTATTCACGATGGCAACGTTGTTCTGTGTGAAACTTTAATTTTGAAATGCTGTATCATTTGTGAAAAAGAGGGATTGTTTGTATGAACAAAATTTATTCGATACTAGCACAATAATGTTTTGACACTGTAAACTATAAAACAGTCGATATTTCACTCTAGAAATTAGAATTTAAGCCACGTCCTCAATATTAAACCCCCTCGGCATTCTGGACAAACAATTTGAATGACCCCTTTGGAATTCCACGAAAATCATGCAAAAACGCGGAAATTTAATGAGACCCTATGGAATTCCACCGGTAAGGGACTCTCCCTCCTTTGGAAATTCCACTTTTGGCTTCAACGGTGCCCCCTTGGAAATTTCCGACCTCCTCCACCGGGGGTGAGCTGGAAAAGCCCATTGTGTAAGGTAAAACCTTGAATGGTCAGATAGTGCGAAAAAATACAAAAAATACAAAAACGAAACATTGTAACAAACTTTAGCGTGGAGATGTTGTCATCTGAACCAAATGTGTCACACAAGATTGCAAAAATTAATTTGATACAGATAAGCGCAAAAAGGATTGCTCATTCTGGCCGAAATGTAGACACATCTCAATGGAATGAAAAATTAATGAAATGAAATTAATGAAAACTAAAAGGCTATTTTTAGTCATTGCGTATGCTATTTCAATAAAGATGGTTTTATTGTGATATCGCAGAGAAAAAGGGAGCATATAATGAAGCTGAAATTTATATCTGAGTTAGTCATTGATAATTTCTCGATCTAAAAGTTTCAGGCGTCTAAATAATGTACCTTATCGGACAAAACAATGTCGGACAGAAGTGACGAAATTTTCCGGAGGTGACGAAAATTTTGTCCGACGAATAATTTAGTCCGACGAAAAAATAATCCGACATTGTTTTGTCCGATAAGGTAATACCCGAGATCAATCAAATGTGAGATATAGATGAAATGACTGAACATAGCCTAACGTACGTTTGCATTTTGGTGGCATTTCCGACCACAAGCCATTTCGTTGACATCTTGATTTGGATTTTCCTACCAATGTGTACCCTGGGTTGCATCTGAATTCCATGGTCATTCCCAATTGGTTGGATCCCATTACCTCGCCATTGATTGGTGGAAAGAATTTGGAGCAATACTGAACTATATTGAATTCAGGAGCTATATTGTCCGGCTCAAAATCATCGTCGCTTTTTCCTTTTAAAGAAATTAAGTTACATAGTCCACAAGGGAGAGACCTGCTCCTAAAAATTCTGAGTAGGGAAACGCAAAGACCGTATGAGGAACCATAAAAAGAACATATTCCCAAAGCTTAATCAATAGGGAAAAATATAAAATAAACGACATGTTTGATTAGCGTATATTAACTGTTTCCTATATTTATTTTCTCAAGAAACGATATTACAACATTTCCGATATTTTTATATCAGGCCTATGTTTTGTTTATAAAATGTTTTGGCTGGAAAAGCTATTTTTGGGAACTGACTAAACTTAACAGAAATAACAGAATATGTTGAAGACTATTGCTGAAAAAGTAAAAGCTAATAGTTCCTTAAACTTAGCCCTTAAAGTTAAGTACCAATCTATATTCTATTGCTGCTAGAACAATGAATAGAACGATCCATTAAACAAACCTAAGTTGGTACGATTTGAAGACACAACCAACACACTTACTGGGCCACGGACATTCGCGCTTTTTTGCCCTACACTAACGGTACTCAGTTGAAAGTCAGTAGTTTTAATAAATAGAAACAAGAATTTACATTTTTAATGTACATTGTGATCGATAGTTTATCATCGCTCAGTATAGTAGTCGGTCCCACTCTCGGTCAACTGTGTTTGCACTTGTGGTAACCAACTTGTGGTAACCAACTGGTGCGTATCAGTAAATTTCACTGGTGTAAGTGTTACAAAGGTAAAGCAAAAATAAATAATGAGTCTATTGAACCCTTTCAATTGAGCTGGTTTAAGAGTTTTTGAGGAACTACCTACTAGCGATCTAATATTCGGTGACGTAACTATGAACTTACTTTGACAATATGGAAGATCACCATCCCATAAATGATTAGTTTGACATTCACGATAATAAGGACCAATCAATCGATGTCTTTCGTCACACAGAAAATAAATCCTGTCTCCGGGTTGGTAAAATTTACTGTTTCCAAATTTCACATCATATGTGTCACCATTGATCAACTTTTTTGGAAAAGGACAATATCCTTCACCAAGTGCTTGCGTTGTTTTCGGAGGTTTTGTTGTACTAAGAACTATGATACGAAGTTAATGAACGATACATAAATAGAGACTGATATTTATTGTGGATAGCCTTACAAACCAGGACCCGTTTGACGCTGATTGGTTGTTTCCAGGTGGGTTAACGGGACGAAGGAAGGAGTCCAGGAGAGCAACTGCTTTAATTATTCCATTTTCCTCAGAATTTTAATTACTTTGAGACGATGGATCTGATGGATTTCTAGAGGTTTTTTCAGGCAATTTAACCAGCTTTTACCTTTAAAAGGTAAGCTTTTACCTTTGAGTCGGGCCTAAAAATGGAAAATCTGATCCACTTTTTGGAAAACACCAACTATACCTTAAAAAAAGATCTCAAAAAACCGTATGGGAGGCTCTTAAGCGAGTATAGCCAAATTCTGTACTGAATTTGAGATATTGACATTTGAAAATTAATTATCTTTCTAAGGCTAAAATCACAAATTTAGTACAGAATTTGGCTATACATCCATAGTTCGGAAGGGGGTTGGTAACCCTTCAAATGAAACTTCCCCTTTTCAAATTAGAGTGGCACCCCCTGACTACAGACTACAGACTGACGCGGCAAAGAACTGAATTGGGTATAACCCATTTAAAACAGCATGTTATTAAAAAAGGCAAATAATTGAAGTTTAAAGTGATCAAAATTGTTAATTTTCATGTCGAAACATTTTTTTTGATAGACTTAACTTCGTTATTAATTGAACTCAAAATTTAGCCATTACATGTATAACAAAGACTGCAGGCTTTATTATTTTGTTTTTAACTATATTCAAAAAAATTTTATGGTATCAATCCCCCCTTTCAAAACCTACTTCCCCCTTTCTATGTAAAATTTTGATACCCGTCCCCCTTTCTGGCAAAATCCAAAATCTTCAATCATCCACTTTACAAAGGGGGGTTACTTCTTCGTATAAAAATACTTACTTTTACAAACAGGTGGTTTTGAAGACCATCTACCATGACACATACATCGAACGACATTTCGACCAATTAAAACAGAAGGTGGATCACATTGAAAATGGTACTCGAACCCAAACTCCTTTCCTTCAAGCACCTCATTCTTCCCGATATTTAGGCTTGGACACTTCACAGCTGGTTGAAACATAAAAAAATGACATAATTAGGTCATATCTAACATGGATAAATATTCGCATGCATTTATTTCTCGGTCCTCAGAAAATTACGTTTCGCGTGGATTTAATTACACGATTTCATGTGCATTACTAAGCTGTTTTTTTTCATTTCCCTAAGGAATTATGCACAAAACTGTGAAAATTTTATCCACGTAAGGTATTTCATACGTTATATAGCACGAAATTATAAAAAGCTTGTTGAAACTCATGGCCACTTATGTTCTTCCGGTGTAAATTCTCTACACGCTTTTTTTTTATAAGAATACCTTTCATAAGAATATCAGGGTGAAAAGAATATGCCTAGATTGGAAACTATAAGCATTTTGTCTTAATTTTCGTAAAAAAGTGGAAGCGAGACGAAAAACAACTGCTAAGAGACACAGTCTTATTGTAATAGACTCAATAGAACGTCTTCAATGCATATCAGGGCGCTATAAGTGCACCATGCAGCATGATACAGTAAAACAACCACAAAGTTCTAATTACAAATTTCACTCAAATTATAGGAAAAACGAAATCAATGATTAAAAATACAATAAGAGTTGATTCATTAAGAATACTTGAGCCTGGACAAAATTTGCCTGTTCTTATAAAAAAAGCATGGATTTTTTCTACAATGTTTTGCGGACAAAAGGTTCAACATAACCCTGTTCGATTTGATTGGAAGTGAAACAAAGTGGCCCTTGATTTTTTAAGAATTTATGAAATCTGACGCCATTTAGGAGAAGTCGTCCTAATAATATTAACATTAAATAAAAATTTTAGGACAATTTTGAAGATTTTTAGGAGGCGTTTTACCTTAACATAAAAAACGATATCGACTTGAAAGAATATCAACATCCATATTATAACAACATGAGTGAAGAACTGTGTTTTTTACGAGACTTGCTTAAAACACTGTTCTTTATAGTCAATCAATTAATGCGACAAGTTATTCAGTATATCAATAAATGTAGTATATCAAAGTATGGCGCGTACAAATTTTAGGAGATTATGAATTTTACTCCTATAATTTAGGAGATTTTAGGAGGAGTGGCCATCGTATGATTAGGCTCCTTCATGAAATCACACATTATTAAGTTTCCTGTAGGTATTTCCAGGAAGGCAGGATCATCATTAATAGCAGTTCATATAGAACTGAAGAGGCTATCCTGGGTAAATAATTGTTACTAATCAATAATAAAAATTTACATATTAATAATTACTTACGCGTGCATTTTGGAACTTTCCCTGACCAATGGCCCCATCTTGAACATTGTATAACGCTGGGACCAGTTAATTCAAAACATTTGTTGCATTCGAAACGTACAATTTCACCCACATTGAAGGAAGGATCACCAGTAATTGTGCCATTGTGGATTGGACCAGGGTCGCCACATGGAAGACAATGAAATACTATTAAATAGATATATTTTGTTATAGTAATAATCATATATGATAGAAGTCACGTTTTGTTAAGACCATATAAGGTAATTTTGTCAATGCGAGTTTTTTGACTTGTTCTTAAAATGAAGAAGGCCTTTCCAAACATTTTCGTAATTAACAAAATAAACTAACCCGAAGAAAACAATAAAACACTCCTAAATTAGTTTCTTAGAAATACTTGATCTTCCCGACTTTTATTACCCTAAACAAAACAGGGACATTAGTAAATAAAATTTTTCATGAGGTGACATGACGGAAATTTTGTCTGAAGAATTTAAAATAAAATTGAAGACATTATGCCATGCCTTTTTTTCATCTCTTTTATACCATGAGCAATTTGTCCAATATCGTCTTGTCTGAAAAGCTCTTATCAGAATGCAGTAAATAATACTAAAAACAGGGCTAATCTCGCGCGTGAAAGTTCTGGCGAGGTACCACTAGTAGACAGGTGCCTACAAGGAGCGACACCCATTTTCCGGATTCCACTACCCTAAACTATCGCTAACATCGATTGGTTGACATTTGGCGGAATGGTCGAAAAGGAAGAATATTGATCTAGGGAAGATACATAAATAACATTTCAGTTCATAAAAATTGAAATAAAGCAACTATACGTATAAGCACTCACCTTGAAGCTTCAAAAGTATGGATATGATGTACACTTTTAACTCCATTTTTGATTTACGAGAAACATCGAAGTATTGTACATCTTATCAAAATGGTGATTCATTTATATGATTCAGTTTACCCTCCCTGTAAATCACACTACTACGATCTAAATCGAAAATCTATGACCTACTTACAAAAACACTGTGATCTATGTTATGACTATTAACAACGTGTAGTGTAAATAAGGTCTTATTTTTGTTTACTATCAAAAAACGGTTGATTTAACCTGCAAAAGATTTAAACGTCTGAAGAAAATTATAATTTAAGAAACGTCATTAATCCGTTTGTTAAACGTCATTAATCCGTTTGTTATCTACAAACTCAACGATGATTAATTCGAATTTGGGTACTCTCTCATCGATTGTTCCGAAAAATATCTAATCTTGAAGTTTTCCATACGAATTTAACAGTGCAAACTTTTCACAAGAAAACAGCCTTTCTAACTCACGCCGGCATTCGGCAATAGCTCATATCAACGTAAACAGTTTTCGGTGACGCGAAGTTGATGTTGTCTCATTCGAAAAGGAAGTTATTAATGACGTAATAAACTACAAAAACAAAGTAAATTAGCTTTAACATGACGATACCTTAGAAAAATCCCTTTCTGTATAAATGAATGATGTGATTATTTACCCAGGACAGCCTTTTCAGTTCTATCAATCACTCGGCCACGGCTCCACTTAAGAAATCTCACAGCGTAATCAAATTATCTATTATAATTCACCTAAATTGAATGTTAATTACAAAAATTAATATATATTACAGTATGGAAAATGAATTTTGCAACTCTAGATGCATAAACTTAACTTTATAAAAAGGTATATCCATAAACTTCTATAATAATTTACAAAAATCTTCTTAGTCACAATTTTGAGTATGTATACTATGGAAGAAAAAACCACTTTTCCGATAGGAGTATTTGACAATTTTTAAAAAAATGACGGGCTTCAATAAATGAAGTTTCTGAAATTTGTTAGGCTAGATTACAGAGCCATTAGCTCTGACTGCCAAAGTTCTAACTGTTGTTTGATGCACTTTCAGAAGTCAACTTCTTTTCAGAAGTCTTCAAACTATCTAGCGCCGTTGGTTTTAAATCAACAGTCCTTATTTTCCTTAATTAAAACAGTACAAACTAACACGAATTTACCAACGCTCACTCGAGATCGCAAAACAAGATTGGAGGTGATACCTGAAATCCATTTTACACTACATAATTTTGTGTTCGATATGCTCACATAGTATGATTTCCAGTGAAATATCACACATAACAAGTCTATAGATCATGGCCAGAGGGAGGGAAACAATATGTCTGTCTTTATGCAGAACCTTTAGCTTCAAAATAGCTTCCATGCAAACTTCCAGTATCTATACAGTCTATCTTAATGTATATACGTTGAAATTATGTCCGGAAAAATGTTATTGCGCAACAGGTCATTTTCTTAATTTCAAAAATTCGTTTTTACATCATCGGTTGACAACAGAATTTAGTTGATCACGAATTTTACCCAGTCCATCCAACATAGTTTCCAAAGTTTCTTTAGATAATTCTACAGTGACATTTGATGTTTTCACTTCTTTGCTACCTGATTCCTGATTACCATTGTCTGCTACCTGTGATGGAAAAGACAATTATTTTAAAGGCATTTTACAATTATGTAAAATCGTACAACAGATGCTAATAATTTTAGTTTCGTTAGTCGTTTTTCTTTGACGAATACTTACCATTAAAAAACGCTAATCTAATGTAGGGCGTTCGCCATAAAGGGTTTCTCTAAAAATTATCTTCCGCCATTGCCACAAGGACCTACTCCATACCAAATTGTAGTTCATATCGTAATCATTGTTATATGAGAACAACCCAAAGGGTGGCTCCGCGTAGAAAATTTTTGAAATGTGATCTTCTTTTTATATTAGCTAAAAAGGCAGCTTTATTAAGAATGGTTTTTCCCTGATTTTCTGGGAATTTCCGCGGATTTCCACGGATTGTTTCGAAAACATATAAAAAATAAATTACCTGAAGTTGTAGCAGACATCTTGGAACAGACATTCGATTCACTTGATTAGAAGCTGAAATGACGTCAACTCGCCAATCAAAGTCAACCAGAGTTGGCAAAGATACTATAATAACAGAAAATAAATATATTCATTTCTTCCGCATTGAAGCAAATGAAAGCAATTGGTTGTCCTTAAATTGTTGAGCTTGTGTTTCACTATTAGATTATCATTATCTCCTAGTAAAAACAATATGAAGTATCAGTGAATCAACCTACCTGGTTTTAAACTATCCTTGGTTGGCATTACAATATTGTACTTTTTACAAACTAAAAGAAATATAAATAAAGTATATAAGGACAATGAGATGATGCACATATGGCTCACTTATTTTATGAGAAAATTTGGGTGGGAAGAAATTTTGGGAGAAAAAATATTTTGGTGGAAATAGCGGGAGCTTGATTTGGCAGTAAATATTTTGTAATTATTAGTTTTTAATTTTGAACTTGGAAAAACTTCTCTTGACAAGCGGAGCGACACAAAAGTTATAAATTCCTCTATTTATGCTTTTTCCCTCAAAATTAAAACAAAACCTCAGAAAAAGAATGAACCTGTTACTTATCTAATATCACTGCTCATTTACAAAACGTCACACATTTCACGCGAAAAATGGGAAAATATTGGCTGAAATTTAAAACTATTAACTATTATATTGTTGTAAACTTTAATATGCAAGAAAAATATCTAAAACAATTGATATTTTATAATAGTAAAAGTTTGCAGATTTTTTCAAAATCTTAATCCCCTCGAAATTTCTTCACCTAACGCATACTATTAAAAGATCTTTTAAAAATCTTACGAAATCTTATGAAAGCCCTTCTTTTTATCTATTATCTTACCATACATACATATAGTTTTACACGAACCGCTATTCTCCATTAAAGTTTTTATGATCCATATTCGATCTTATTAGTAGGAAGTGGTTTGAACGAATAATTCGAAGTCCTGTGTTCTACTCCCTTGCGAAGCTTTCTTCATTCGACATGGTTCCCTGCGCTTTTAGTAATACAGGATCATCATTGATAACAGTTCGTTAACGGACTAAAGAGGCTATCCTGGGTAAATCCCTGGATAAATCCCTGGGTAAATCACCAAATCACTAATAATTCAGTCACAAGAAGACAAAAATAAAACAAGTGAAATTAAACTGAACTACAATAATAAATCTAGCAAATACTTATCTAATGAAAAAGTACATCATGCACAAAGTGTTGAACTCTAACAATATTTAAAAAAATCTGATAAATCTGATAAAGCCTTCCTTACATAATTGAAAATAAAAATAAAATAAAATAAAAAACGTATAAAAAACATAAATATTAGTAAAATACGAAGCATTGCCTTGGGCATTGAAATACAAATTATCTTCATTGATTATATTAATAACTACATATAAATTTTAGATACATATTCATCCTCTACATTTGTTCTCTATTTTCTATAAATCCTCAAAATATGACTTTTGAGCAGCAATTTATGTTAACATAACAGGGCTGAAGAATCGCGTGTATTATCGTGTTTATGCAAGTACCATACATAAGATATCAACTTTACATGCACGAAAAAAACGTATACGCAAAATTGTCTTCCAAAACATTGTGTCTATATTGTTTAAGAAAATTCTGGTTGCTTTATCGTAAAGATTTTGACTCGGTCACATACATGTCAGAACATACATTAGGTGCAAAAATTTTCGGACAAAAACTTTTTTCCGAAAATATTAACGTCCAAAATTTTTTGAAGTCTAAAAATTTTAACGTCGAAATTGCTAAAATCTAAAATATTTTTGAAAAAACATCTTTCATAATCCGCTTTCGAAAATGCAACAATAATGGAAGAAATTGACAGGATTGGCATTCCTGTAGAGAACTTCCATAATGCATGTGATGTTTTGATAAGAATAACTTTGTAGGTTAAAAAATAACCATTTTCCTGTCTTTTTCTGGTTTGAAAAAGTTTTTTCCTGTGACAAAAACGTCCGAAATTCGTCCGAAAATTAGGTTATAAAACGTCCGAAAATTTTTGGTCAGGAAATTTTTGCACTTCATGTATTAACTATACAAACAGATTTACGAACTTAACAGAAACAGCCGCGTGTACGCAAATTCTTAATTCTTCAAGCCCCGTAAAGTAATAATCAAAGAAGCTCAATGTTAAAATTCAAATCAAGAAACTCTTAAGGGCTTTAAAATAACCAGTTGTTAAACCATTAATAATGTCTTTAATAAAAAAAAAGCAAAAATTTTTACTAATTAATTAAAAACTAATTCTGCAGACCATTTCATATTTTACTTTTATAATAATAATTGAAATAATAATCCTAATTTGAATAACTGCGTTAATTGTGAAGATTTTGATAGTAAAAAACTTATTCTAACTATACCATACTGCTTTGAATAAACACCTGGGTAAATTAGGTGGGGCTTTGATATTCAAAGACGTGTTAAAAAGAGTAGGACGTTCTTTGAAATAAGTTAAGTTTTTCAGGAAGGGACCTTTATTCTATGTTTTACGTTTACGGTATATACTGTAAGTGTACAGGAGTACAAAATTATTTGTCCTCATTATGCACCAAAATCCACAATATTCAACTTCAAAACCTCGTCAAAAACACCAAATTTTGTAAACTTAATGTGTGTTTGATTCATAAAATAAGGATACATATCCTTAATATCAAATCTAAGAGAAAGGTTATAAATATTAATACATAATTTGATATCTCACTATCAAAATATGTGTAAAGAATGAAATAATAACAAAAATATAGATCTACTAACTAAATCAAAATTCCACAAAAATGAAGATTGCATAGGTGGGGTCCAGTTACTAGATTTTAGAACACAAGAAAAACACCTTCCTTGTTAGATATACAGTTGACACGCTAATAATGAAAAATCACTTTTACCACTCACTTAAAAGTTAAAACAACATTTCAAATTCAATATTATCTACTTGTTTCTCATGGCCATATGTTTTTAAACAGACTTTTCTGAGATTTTTCATACCTTTCATAAGCATTTCGATCAGGGTAATGAACAGGCTTCTTGTTGTTTGGCCAACTCAAACCATCCCCATCTGGTTTGTGCGATGACGGAAACAAGACACAAAGCAAACTACGTTGTCTATTCAAACCAAACAGATATTTGAGGTTATTTTTTGAGCCATGATCATAAGGATTATTATATCCCATCCCTCTTTGAGCTGCTTTGTTTCTTTCTGTCTTGTTGATATGCACTTCAATTGATGTTTCGCCTCGACAAACCAACCATAAATGATAACAGTTCAAGCCACCAAGTGCAACTGCAACAGATGCTGTCAAAACAAACAGATATATGATTCCAACATGCTCCCACTCACCTACATTGGCTTCTTCAAAATTTCCAGGGTGTGGACGATACTCTTCTATCTTTTTCTGGAGGCCTTGCTGTAGTAGGGTACCATTGATGTTCATAGAACTCAAGACATTTTCCACGATGTTGCCTATTCCAAAACTAAAAGTGTACAAGCTATCTCGCTTTTTGGGGTCCAATAATGTTCCAGGATGATTGAAGTGGTAAGTAAAAAGGTCATAACATGATGTACTCACATAAACAGTGCCCAACCACATAAATATGCAAAATGATACAAAATATCTGTGATTGAAATGGCCTATACAATTATTCATCCAAGGGCAGTGATGATCCATTTTCAGAAAGCAGCTGTCACAAATTGAACAATGGTGGGTTCTTGGTGGTTTTGGTTGAACGCAATGCCTACAAACAACAGCACCTTTGATATCTTCCATTGGTTTGGTATTTGGTGGATGACCCGGACTTGTAAAAACAGCTTTGAAGTAATGGAAAACAATGTTGATGAGTAGGTAATGGGCATAGATGACATGGAAATAAAACCAGAATGTAGAGTAAGTTCTGATGGTTGGGGACAAAAAGGCATACCAGCATATAACGACAGAAGATGTCAAAAGTGTCACCATGACAACCATCACCAACCCCATATATGCTGTACCTTTATCAATAAACCAATACAATGGTTCCAGTAGTGCATCAAAAAAGGCTCTTGTTGGTCTAGTGGAATCGTATGCAAGAGATTTCACAGTGAACCATGTCACATAGAGCATCCTCTGAATCCTTCGTAAAATATCTATCATGATTTTTCTTACTGAAAAATAGACATAAATGTACAGCATAATATAACAAAGTTTAAAGCCTATTTCAAAATACCTGAAACTAAAATTAAAAAAGCTTATAACTTTTTAACTACTAAAATTGAACAATTCTTTTTGCTTTGGAAAGATTTTGCGATGCGATTTTGCGAAAGATATGTTTCCATCGTGAAAAAATGAAATATTTTTACTGCTTCAATAAAAAGTTATAATTTTATCCTTTTCCTATTTTCATTTTCATTTCTTCTTTCTTACAATATTTTCATTTAGCTTAATGTTCCACTCCGCAATATCTTTATATGTATTCAATTTTGTTTAGTAGTTAAAAAGTTTTATATATTTTATATCTTTGAGGCTGAATGCTCTTTTACCAATTTCAGACAGTCTTTTAATAAATTCTGTTCAAATCTTTTTACTTAAATTGTCACATATTTTCATATACCAAATCACCTTTCTTGCAACAGGGTAGCCTAGTATTTTGCCAATTTTGTGGATGGTATTTTCCCACATGACTTTATTTCCAATCAGGAAATGTATCCAACTGTTGGAAGGAATAATTTAATACGAAAATCAAAAAGAACTCCCGCCTTGGGATTTTCAACAGCCTGACCTCACACATTAAAAAACAAACATCCGGATCTGGGAAATGCATTTAAAAAATCTAATTTGTAGATGAGATGTAGCCTTGTGTACGTGTTGTTACCTCCTACGTATATTCACCAAACAATATATTGTTTTCTACAAAAAAAGTTTTACAGTGTACTAGTAAGAAATTGTAACTTGTCATTACCTCTCTAGGGATTTAGGCTTTACACACATTTGTCTTAAAGTTTAAATTTTTCTTAATTTCTTAAAATTTGAGACAAAAACTAAACGAAAACAATTTCCAACACAAAGTTTGAATATTTTCCCCTACTTTGTGGTGCTGGTGCTAACGTGTCATATTTTTTTCAAGTAAGACAGCTACATGCAAAAAAAAACTAAGTGCAGAGGACAATTTCATTTCTATGCTAAAAGCTTCTTTTTACAATATACAAGTGATTCAAATTTTTTTGGCAGAATTAACAAAATTATTTTTAAGGCAACCTCTAGAACAATTTTTTTAGTTCTATAGGAACACTAGAAAAACAATCAACAATTTAGAAACCAACTGTTAACTACTAAAAGACAGAACAACCTGATATGACCTGAAACCAGCACAAAACCACCTGAATTAACCTCAGTTTTGAAGTTATTAAATGAGCCAGACAACATATGCAAGAAGAATTTAAAATGACAACTGTCATCCCTGTCACCATATTTTGGTTCAAATTTGGTCCCAAAAGTAACAGTACTGGTTTTCGACTGAAACTTTGCACAATGACTAATTTAGCTATGCTGGATTAATTTAGCTATGCTG
Organism: Darlingtonia californica; assembly: GCA_032270445.1. Taxonomy (NCBI): domain Eukaryota; kingdom Viridiplantae; phylum Streptophyta; class Magnoliopsida; order Ericales; family Sarraceniaceae; genus Darlingtonia; species Darlingtonia californica. Next base: position 1,742 of record JAUBWS010059589.1, on the reverse strand, counting down.
AATTCAGTGGTGATAATCAAATTTTTCTAATTTCTAAGTTTTCCACCGGTTGGGCCTAATTTGGTCCCAAAAAGTAAAAGTATTTGTTTTTGCCTGAAATTTTGCACAGTGAATATTTCAATTGTACTGAATTCAATGACGACACACAAATTTTGAATTTTGAGGTTTACCACACTGAGAGTACTCATTTTTGCCACAAACTTTTCACAGTGAATCAGTCTTTTCCATAAAGATTTTACCATATGCGCTGAAAATGGCGCTCCTAGCAATCCCAAATGCAATTTTGCCAGCATGTTTTGACATTGATTTAAAATGTTGCAAATATTATTGCCTGCTGTAGAGATAATTACCCATAACAATTTTAGTTCAAACTATTAGCTACACTTAACTACACTACATATGGGGCCTTTTAACCCTAAAGAAAGACAGAGTCACTATTTTGCTTGAGAGATAGCCACTTTTAGTTTTATAATCATTTGTTTACACAACCAATAGTTATCTAGAGGAGAAAACGGCCATCTAAGTTAAGTTAAATTGCCATTGTTAGTGGAGGCGTTGATTGATCATAAAAGAGGCAGGTGGTGGGTATGAGTTGAAATCTCTTGTGGCTTCTGGGGTGTTTAGGATTTCAGTCCAGTTTTGGTGTTGTTGGGTGGCCCTTTTTCTTCTCTGCAGTTTGGTGTAGAGATTGTGTCTGTTGAATGTATGTTCAGTTTTTTGTTTCACTTTTGAGGCACGGTGGGCTTTTTCCTGGGACACTCTGTATTGTAGTCCAAATTTTTTAAAACAATTTTTGTAGTACATTTGATAATCGCGTATAGCGTAAAATTTTACAGCCATGTACTTTTTAATGTTTTAAATTCAAATAAATATATGTATGTTTACACAACTATTAAAATTGAAAGCATGAAAAATCTAGTTAGTTTGTGTATACTTTCTTTTCATTGTTATACTTCTTTATGTAATGTGTGAAGAAAAAATCAAAATAAGAAGATTTCAAGTTTTAAATTATAAAGCTTATATCTTAAAGGAATTATACTGGTTTAAGATAGAGTGTTCCATTGCTTTTAAGAATGCTGGCGCCAGCCTGACTTCTTGAATAATATCGTTTGCTTAACTATTTTTATTGTTTTCTAAATTATTCACGGAATTTGTATAGTCCAAATATGATAAATTGCAACCAGAATAGCAGCTTTTTTGAAAAAATGAAAAGACTCTTTGTTAAATATTGTTGTTAAGTTTCGAGTCAGCCTATTAACAACACTGATTCTACTTATGCACATTCCTTTCCTTTAATAAGATAGATACAGAATTTAAAAATTCTGATTTCAGCATTAAAATCTTTGAAAACATTAGAAATTGTCAAAACAATGTTTTTTCGATTTTTTTTCCTTTTCAAGGTGTCAACATACGTTAACCACTTAAGTGCCAATGACAAACATATTTGTCATGGGATTTGCATGAAATGAATTTGCGAATCCATGCAACATGGAGAGATTCCAAAATGTGGGAAATTCCCGGCACAGAAGTAATCAAATTTATTTTTCATGGAGAAACAATTGTCTCTTTTGTTCTGACGGTTCAAATAATAAGGAGAAAATGTATCAGTTAGCTATAGTGTTATCTATTGCACTGTCATATCAAAGACAAGTGTTAAATATTGCAATTACTTTAGATGTTAACACTACTAATGCCCAATTTCCATTCATTGTTTAACTATTTCCCAAACAATAGTTATTAAT